>JAEQBH010009101.1:0-87185 GCA_016808115.1 Tetrastigma voinierianum | reverse complement strand
AGAGAGGTGGGGGAAGAGAGAGATTTGAGCCAACCAATACATCATATGATGCAAGGCTAAAGACGCAGAAGATAGGAAGATACATTACATCTAGATTCTACTAATCAGTAGGAAAAAACTTAAAGCAAAGGAACTCCTGCATTCTCTTCTGTAGGCTTTTAAACACATGACATTAAATCTCGCTTAATGTTATGGTTACTCGTAGGAACTAATCATCTCCAGCATTCAGACTCTACTTTCTCTTCCAAAGTTTGATTAATACTTCTGTTGCCAGAAAAACATATGATTTCATATTAACTAAAAGGAAGTTTATTAGATGAAAAAAAAAGAAAGAGAAAGAGAAACATTAAATAAGGTATAAGAAGAAACAAAATTGTCAAGTATTTATCTTTCCCTTTAACAACCTCAATATACCAGGGAAAAAACAGAGAAAACGAAGGGGACATCATAGAAGAAAATTTTTTGAATAGATGAGGAAGCACTATAGTATTAGTATTTCTGTGGAAATGTGGATTCATGGACGCATGATTAGCCTTGCACAGAGGCAACTTGTGCAACTGTACGAAAAATGAAAAGGCCAAAGGTAAATATTGTCTCAAGATTGGCAGCACCTTTGATTGCTTTGAGGCATCTCCTTAATCTGTGCCAATTAAATATATTCAGCAAATTTAACTAAAAACTTTGAGTTGAAACTTGATGCCAAATTCAAGGGTCTGATGTGAAAACCAACTAATATTACATGCAAAGTTTGTAAATTAAAACCCTTGGGTGAGAAATATGGAATAAGGACATACGAGATAATTCAAGGAGAATCTACAAATCAAATACAAAGACTATATTTGATTATTTTGGAAAATTAAAACAACCCAAACTGACAGACCAGCTAATAAGTTCACATGCATACCATCAAACCATATCAGTTGAATATGTGTTATACAGGGAAACAAACATACTAAATAGATATTATCATTAAAAAAATTCACAATAAGCACATCCAAATCACACCTTAATCAGCAGATAAAGAGAGAACTCTGCTTTGCACAGATCACCAGGTAGAGAAACTACTACAGGACAGAAATACACTGTAAGGTAGGATGGTTTGGAGACTCAAGGAGTACAGTAGCTGGAACGAGTGGAAGAGGATGACAGCAGTGATGAAAAAAAAAAAAAAAATTTTTTTTTTTTTTTTTTTTTTTTTTTTTTTTTTTTTTTTTTTTTTTTTTTTTTTAAATTTTTATAGACTATAGAAAAGAAAAGGTAAGAAGAGCTATAGACTTTTCCCTTAGAAAATTCTTACTACATGTCTTATTACCTCCCTCAAGACTCTCATTATTATTATTTAACTGCAATGATCATAATAAATTCACCTTTGTATTATTTTTTGATAGATAAGAGCAAAATACAAAACAGCTACAAGGTATACTGGAAGTATACAGGCAGCCAATACACAAAAAGAAATGGAGGAAAAACCTCACCACCCTTTAAAAAGAGGCCATCCACTCCAAAAAACCTATAAGTGAAAAAGTCTCAAAAGTTGCATACACAATCTTTTGTGCACAAATTCCATGATATGCAGATCATCCAGAATGAACCTTTTGATACTCTTATTTAACTTAAGACCATATCAGTATCAATAAGAGTTAAAATTTATGATTATAACTTTGCAAAGTTGGTCCTCCAGCATTTGTTCAACGTATACAATTGAACTATGCGCCTTAGTCTTCTATCAATTTAATGTATCATAAGCTACCCATTATCCCTATTCTACTTCAACAAAAATTCCAGAAAGTTTCAGCCATAGTAGAACTTAACCTATCTGAATGTTTACTAGAAATATAATTACTTAAAAATGTGTTCTTAACATATTATAAAGCCCTCTATGCAAAAGAAAGCATGAATTGAATAGGATGTTTTCAGAATACTCCAAAATTGTAACTTATCCCTTTTTTTTTTTTTTTGGTCAGCAAAAGCAATATATTGAACAAAAGAGAGCAAGGCCCTGAAGTATATAGGGGGTATACAAAAAGGAACCGCAAGGAGAGAGAAAAAAGATGTAAAAGCCACGTGAGGAACCGATATACCAAAAACCAACCAACCCAAACAACCAAGGGCCAAGCCAGCAAAACCACACCAACCCCTCAATTTGCAACCACCCACTCTAAGAAACCTATAAGTGAAGATATCTCTTCACCTATGTACACCCATTCTAACCCACAGGTTATAAACAAAAGAATGTTTTAGCTTTTGTACATCAACGATCCCATCTCTAAAAGCTATGCGATTTCGCTCATTCCACACTATCCAACAAAAGAACCCTTCTAGCTGAGGAGAGCCTCCTTAACCGTTTTGGGAAAGACTCAGGGTAAACCGACTAAGGAGAGAAAAAGAGCCCAAAGGTGGTTGACCACTGGACAGTGCAACAAAATGTAATGGGCGGATTCCTCATTCCAACGACAGAGATAGCAATGATTTGAATGTGCTACTCCTTCTTTGAAGCTGTCCAAAGTTAAAATCTTACTCCTGTGTTGCTTTCCACGCGCAAAAAAAGTTGCTTTGGTGGGAACAATGGACTTAAATGCCCTTTATGGGGAACAAAGGAGTACCCCTCGGACTTAGCACTTTAACGGCCTCGCTGACTGAAAAGGAGCATCCTATTGGGCCCTTCCAAGAGATCTTGTCTGGCTCTAAGGAGACCCTTTCTTTCTGCGGGGAATTGAGAAGGGCCACAGCCATAATCACTTCCCAATCATTAAAGTCTCTATATAGATTAAGTTTCCAGCTGCCGTTCCCCACCGTTTGATCCCAAACATCCACCACAGTCTCAAATTTGTTAACTGCTAAATAAAAAAGAATAGGAAAAGAGTGTCTAAGAGAAGCGGTTCCACACCAGAGATCCAACAAAAACCTTATCCTAGTGTCGTTGCCAATAATAAATCTCCAATTCTCTTTCACCCAACTAGATTCTTTAATAATCTCATTCCAAAGGCCTACCCCAAAGGGTCCACGAATTTCCTTAGAGCACTAACCCAAGCCTTCTAAGCCATACTTTGTATTAATGAGAGTTTTCTAGGTGCAGTCCCTGTCAGAAGCGAACCTCCAAATCCATTTGCCAAGCAACGCTTGTTCAAGAGAGCTCGCTGCACTCCAAGTCACTCTCGCTTTTCGTAACATACCACATCCCAATTAACCAGGTGAGCCTTTTTTTCACGAGCCCCATTACCCCAAAGAAAACATCTTTGCAGCTTTTCTAATCTTTTAGCTATAGCACCCGGTATTCGGAAAATAGACATTTGATAGAGGCAAAAATAGTAGAGTGTTCTTTTATCGTGGTGATCCTCCCCTCCTTTGAGATGAAATTTCTTCCATGCACACCTCTTGTGCATTTTTTCCTCTATAAGTCATTCCAACAAATTACGCACTTATGGGCAGCTCCTATAAACCTAAATATGGCTGAAGGTGCCCAACCGACAACCCAGCCAATGCTCGTATATCCATATTTTTCCACCGCCCTAACGGATCAGCCTTGTTTCATAAGAATGATTTTCAGTCCTGAGGAGGCTTCAAACCAAAGGAGGACCCAATTGAGATAAACAAGTTGTTCCTCTTTCGCTTCACAGAAAATGATCGTGTCATCCGCATACAGGAGATGAGAAATGCTAAGAGCAACCCCCTCCCTACCTTTGATGTTACAACATTATATGAAACCACCAATCATGGCTCTTCTGAGGAGGATGCTCAAAACCTCCATTCCTAGGATGAAATGGTAGGGGGAGAGCGGGTCTCCCTGCCTTAAGCCTTTTGAGTTGGGAAAGAAACCTACTGGGACTCCATTGACCAGAACCGAAACCTAATGTGCGGTTATACACGCCAAATCCAAATTTCAATTATTTGAGGCCAAAACCCATGCGCGCATGGTCTTTATAAGGAATTGCCAATTTATGCTATCAAAACTTTTTCAATGTCAAGTTTGCATATCATGCCCTCCTTTGGGCTTTTTCCATGATCAATGAGCCCATTTGGTGGCCAAGAGAGGCATCTGTGGATTTGTCGCCTTCCACGAAAGCATTTTAGGCCTCGTAGACACTTTTCCCCAATTAATTTTAGACGGCCACAAGACCTTTTCCAAGATTTTATATAAACTCCCTAGTAGACTTATGGGCTTGAAATCCTTTAAATCCTCAGCAACCCCTTCTTGGGGATCAAAACAATAAACGTGGCGTTCAAACTTTTAATGAAAGTCTCATTAGCATGGAAATCCCTAAACATCTCCATGATTTCGCCTTTGACAAAATGCCAAGAGGCATGCTAGAAAGCCATGGAGAAACCATTAGGGCCTGGGGCTTTGTGCCCATCCATTTCATTCATCCCTAAATTGTAACTTACCTGTTTAAATGGATCCAACGCATATAAAAGAATTTCCTCCAGCTTTTGAGCCATAGTTATTAAGTCCAAGAGACCAGAAGAAATTGTTTTATGCAATTAGATGGATCCGTAATCCTAGACATGAATTTCTAAGGCACTATGAAATGACCTGTTCTTCATTGACTCTGTCCTTTCATCCTTTGAGCTGTGGATTGAAGGAGTAAAGGGATAGGCGAGGTGTAGATAATGAATAAAGACAAGGGTCATTAATAAAACTGCAAAGGGATGTTAAACGCTCTAGATTCTTTTTGTTACTAGAGGTAGAGGGGAAGCTTTTCAAGAGTGACCTTAAGGAGCTAGTTCCAAAAGGTGGTCCACCAAGTGCGGTGCTTCTTTTCAGAACAGTTGCCAAACTCTTTATTTGCCAAAGTTAGTACACGTTACTCCAAAGTCACTAAAAAAATGGGAAGGAGAGGGAGCCATTAGTTTGAATTGAAGATTGGTAAGTAGTTTATTCTTTCAAAGATGAAGCGACTCAAAACAACTGAAGCAAGGGTGGGTCAATGAGACGAGGCAATTACAAAGCTAGAGTAAAAGTGGGCAAGTACTTGTTGGATCCTTTCAAGTAGGTTTTAAAAGACATTATTCATGTTCAAAATTTTCCTCTATATGGGAGCCAAAAAAGTTTTGGAGTAAGATAGAGGTTTTCTTTGGTCTCAATGGCATTCACTTGTGCTCGACCAGGATATCAACATTTGAGTGTTAACATTAAGACTTCAAAAGGGAGGCTATTTAGGTAAGAATTCCAAGACTATTAGCATGAAAGATTGGATCTAGACAATTTTAAATGCGCAATTTTCAATTTTCTTAAGGCTTCTTTCCTAAATGCACCCCCGTGAATCCTCCACCATATTTATAACCTTTTTCTAAACACTCGCGACTCCTAAGGTACAAAGGTAGACCAACCACCTGCACCTAGCCAAATTTAGATAAAAATCTTTACTGAAACTCCCTACATCCAATCACCATTGTTCCAAAACCAAGATGTTTCTCCTTAACCTTTCCAAAGCCTTTAGGAAGAACCTTCTCAAACTCATCCTTAGCATCGAACTCAAAAAAATAACAAGCCTCTCTCAAACTTTGCAATTCTCAATCCTTCTTAAAACCAATGGTGTATAGACCATTTCTTAAAAATTCCACATCAGAAATAAGGGTAAAATTTTCCACCTACCTTCTTACCAAATAATAGTCCAGTTGATTAATCCTTCCTTATAACTTGCTTGCCCTAACCTCCAATTGAACAACATCTCTAAACTTCCTTGACTTTAATTTACATACAAAAATTGCAAAGGACCTCGGCTAACGTTCTCTTTCTTTCAGGTAAGCATTTGCAAATTGGTATTAATGGTTGGTTTGATTACCATAAAGCCACTCTAAAATTGGCTTCCTTCAAAGATGTAGAAATCTATGTTGAGTCACCATTTTCCAAATGACCTCGGTTGATGTTCTTTCCTGTAAGCATCAAAAAAGGTGTACCTTTCAACTCAACAAGAGAGACTAATTCTAAGAACATAGAGCTTTTTTTCCACAATTGCACTCATTGAACAACGAAGGTAATTTCAATCCTTATTTGACAAACTTTCCAATCCATATTGCCTCCCTTCTTTCCAATCAATGATGGTCTTATATTTTTATTCTCTATAGACAGCTTTAGCTTTGTCAACAATCATTGTGTACTCATATCCAAAACACCCCATTTCACTACCCATTTTTCCAGAACTAAGTCATTTTCCTTAACCTTGTAGAGCCTCTAGAGAGAATTTCGAATTTCCTACCTCATCCCCACATCGAAATTAAAAGTACAACTTCACAACTTTGGTGTGTTTAATCCCCATTTGAAACCACTGCAGAACCCTTTTCTTAGAAAGTCCACATCAGAAATAAGTGTCTAAATTTTCTTCCTACCTTCTTACCAAAACAATATCCAATTGGAACGTTCCCACCTGGCAACTTTCATTACTTGATCATATAAACAATGTCTCCTAGTTTCCGACTTCCAATTTAAGCACATTTTTAGACGACCTCGATTGATGTTCTTTTTTTTCCTTTAGGTAAGCATCAAAAAGGCGCACCCTTCAACTCAACAGAAACCACTTTAAGAACTAAAAGCCTCTTTGCCAAAGTATTCAACCACTAATCTACCCCTATTCTGGGGAATCCATAACAAAAATCCATTTGCCCTCATTGTCACTCAATCGACACTAAAGTAGATAATTTCAATCCTTATTTGAGATACCTCCAATGCATATTTCCTCCCTTCTTTCAATCAATGATGCTTATTTTTATTCTCTCTACAAATAGCTTCCAGTTTTTCAGCAAACAGTATGCACCCAATTACTCCAAAGATGGTTTAAAATTTGCTATAAAATACTTCTTCCCAGGGCTAATAGAGCCTTAGCCTTAGGAACAACTGAACACTTCAAAGTCAGCAAGCATCAAACTTTCAATTGAACACTAAATTACACTATTTGAAACCCCAAAATTCAAAGCATAATAACATCGACTAACAACAGTTCATTCATTACTTTAACTGACTAAAAGCATACAGAACGAATAAGTGCTGCACTAAATTCGAGGTTCTGGTTCCTTCAGTGTTGGAAAAATACCTGAGACCTCACTTCGATTTATTTTTCTACCTTTTCCCAGTATCTAGAACCCAGAGAAAGCATTACCAAACCAATGGCTCCTTTAGGACATTTTTCCTAGAATCAAACTGAAACTTGGCATGACAAAACTTCCAATTGAATACTAGGCCCACTTTTAAACCCCAAAATTCATACAAACACAAAACAGATCACCAGCAAAATTTACTAAAACCCAATTACAAAAATTAATTCATTACATAAGCCAACCAAAATGCCTATGAAATGTATACTTGAACCCACCTTTAGCTGAACTGGGCTGTTTTGAGTTGAAGTTCTGGGTTTATCAGGTTCTCAAAAGGCGGTGCAAGACCACTTTCATTTACCTTCCTACATTTTCCCGGAAGCACCAAAATCCAATTATTATTTTTCCCACGGGGGTCAAAAGAAGCTTTTTTTAATAAACAGCAGAATATATTAACAAAAAAGCCACAGAGTACACGGGCAGTATACAAGGCAGCCTAAAACAAAGAAGGCTGGAGTACACAAAAAACCCACCAGTCCTCAATTGGAAGCCAACCAATCCAAAAAACCTACTAAGAAAGAAACCTCTTCTCCTACATACATCTTATTCCAACTCCATAAATTATAAACAAAAGATTTCTTTAATCTCTGAACTGCTAATGAACTGAACAGTAGATCAACCTTTAAACCCTAAATTTCACGAAAACCCTAGCAACCCCCCACAGACACAAAAGTTACTAAAACTCAACTAACAAACAAATTCATCATGAAGATAAAGGAAATAAAGGAAAAAAAACAAAAGAAATGAACACTTACAATATGATGCAATAGGGTCCCTAGATCGTTATCCATATCGCCATTCCCATCTTATGGTGATGTGACGTCCCAAAACCTCGAGTCCTGCTGATTAACCGCCAACTCGCCAAATTCATGGATTTGAAACCCATACCACACCCACAGTCCCATTTATCGGGATCCATATTTTTACAAAAATCGAGTAAAGCCTCCTTTGTTCGAGGAGCTCTACCCAAAATACAACTTGTATAACAATATATCCATGACCCATCCAAGGTCTTAATAGAAGTAGTAATGACCACAGGACTGGCCATGTCCATATCCACAAATATACAACTATATCACAATAGTCCATAAGAGCTTTGTCATAACACTTTAATACAAACATATATTAAAACTAACTTTGTTCTAATATAGTTTACATGCAAAATATTTATCAAAGCCACATCCTCGTTTCCTTCAAAATCACTTGGCCTCGAAGGAGCGTCGGCCCTCCTAGCTTACCAATTGCATTCCGAAATATGGTCTCACGACGGGGAGCAATGCCCAGTAGAGAATAATTCCTACAAGGGCTACTCCCCACTTAAGTGCACATGCAATGCCATTTCACACATTCAAGTAAAAACATACACATTCCTACTCAAATGTCTACATGTCATGGATGAGAATGTGACTCACCCTATCCCATGTCCCGATTCCTCACCGACTCCTTCACACATGCATATGACAAATGTGAAAACCGTCATTTATGTTCCATCAATGACCATTTTTTTCCAAAACAAAAGATTTTTGTTTTATAAATCAAAATTCATTGGACAATCTCCGATATCAACTTGTTTTTACCAAGTTCCGTGTGTTTTTGTGGGTAGCAAATTTCCGGGTCTCACCGCAGGCTTTGCATGCCTTCCGACACTTTCGCGAACTTTCATCGCTGGATACATATGTCTAACCAAGAATACCTGGTTTTTCACCCAAGGGGGTATCTATCCCTTCTTGCTATACCCAACACACATATTTTTCATTTCCTTTTTCTTTTATGCAACTGTGAGACTCATTTTGGACGTTGTCCCATTTTACCGAGCCCACCATTGAACACCAAACACAATGTCGATCTACCATGTACTCACGACATACCATCGAACACCAAACACAGTGTCGATCTCTACCATGCACTCACACCCATGTATGCGATGTCCCGTGCATAAATGCAATGCAATGTCATTGCATGTATCTCATGCTACATCTACAATGAATGCCATGAAACAATACAAATCATACTTCATGCCCGCATCATGGATAACTTCATATTTAATACATGCTACAATTTAAATCCATTCACCCGATGCATGCTGTCACATATATCAATATCATACAATCAACATGTGATTCATTCTTCATGCACTACAAGCATACACCACACCAAGCATCAATCATATACAAAGGTAATCAGAGTATCCTTTACTAATTGTGGCATAAACAATGCCCACAATATCCACACGGGCTCTGAAAGAGCAGGAACAATCACTGAAACTGTGAGTACTAAATGTCATTAACTAGAATATGGTTAAATTCTAGACTCAAAGATCTTTTCATAGAGACCAAGAACGCCCAAATCGGAGTTCAGACGAGAAAGTTATGATCGTCCGGGTCGGCTACTAATCTCGCATGGGTGCGAAATTGTTCGACCCCAAACCAAACATTACACCCACGGCTAACACTCAGCCAACCCAAACCACAAACAGTCCGGTCTGGCCCCGGCGTTGATGCCCAAATACGCCAATATAACCAAGGCTACACGAGTAGCTAAGATGTCCAGACTTCACTTCGAAACACCGGGTCCCATCCTCATCAAGCCACAAATACAATTTCAAGACTAAATAACCAAAATGACCCTTACACGGCCACCGGCAAGAAATAACCAAAGGTAGGAAACTCACCTTGGAACTCAATGAAAAATCAGATTTCGACACCACGTAGCTCGTCGTATTAATCCAATCCTTATCTCTTGCCCCGATGCATTTTCGACCACTGCTCACGGAGATCACGAAGGAAGTGTCATTCCTTTCTTTTTTTCTTTCCTCTCCCACGCGCGACTCTTCCTCCTCCCTTTTGTTTTTCCTCCTTTTCTTCCTCCTTCTTCCTTTCTTTTCCTTTTTTCTTCTTTCCTTTCTTTCTTTCTTTCCTTTTTTTCTTCTTTCTTCTTTCTCCTCTACCCACCTTTTCCATGGTCCATGTGTCACATGGACACATGTTCTAAGTGGCACTCTCCACACCACATGGCTCTCATGCCATGTGTCCTTCTCCCATGGTGCCATGTGGAAACCCCTGGTCATGCCATGTGACACCACCCCATGTGTCACCCGACACCCTGCTTCGAAAAACATGAAATTCCGACCATCTCGGAATTCAACGAAATTAGACTGGGTAACTAGATTTCACGAGACGAATTCAACGGTGAAGTTCGTTTCATCATTCGAGATTTAGAAAATTTCTAGATTTTCCACCTGTACTATAGCGGCAATTTAACGTTTTGCCCTTTTTCAGAAAAATTAAATTTTTCCCTGCTCACAGTAATTTGCCTCGATTTGGCATCCCTATTATGGTCTGGCCATCATCACCATTGCACTCAGATCCCACCTTATTTCCTACTTCTTCACATCCCTTTTCATTTTCTTCTATCAACACTATCGTTTGTCTCGCCTGTGAAACGACGTTGTCTTTCGTGTACATCACTTGTTGTTTGGCATTGTTCACTTATGTGTTGGCTTTCCAGTCGCTTGTTCACATGATTCTCCCACATTTAGCATTTTTTGCTCACAAGGGTTAGGCACATTCATTAGTATTCGGGGCTTTGTTTCCCATCATTTCATTCACCTTTCACCCCTGGCCTACATTACAGTCCGAGTCATAAGACCACCTTGAGGCCATGAGATCTCATGTTTGCTTCGACGCATTTTATATGGACAAGTTCCGTCTACTAATTGAGTACAAAATGTCAACAGGTCTCTGTTCTTAGGGAATATCGAGGGTCACATATTATCTTTCCATTCTAAGCAGCCATTTTAGGTCCATGATCAAACATGCATGATACATAGAGTCGATCGTTAACGCACCTTAGCGCTTGTTGCTTTGACACGCTTCACACCGAGGCATACCCCATCCGCCGGGCCGGGCTATGGTTTCCACATGCACATGCGCCCATTTCGCCAAGACGTTTTAGGCATTAGAGTTTGAGTAAGCCCCGTCTTCATCTTGGTTTCTTCATACAATGGAGAATTTTCGGACGAATCACGACCGACGACGTATATTCATTGACCGCTGTGATGTGCATACCGCATTCCCCATTCATTGTCATGTTCACTGCCGCGACGATTGCCTCAACATACCATGGTTTTCATCGGTGATATTTCGAAAGTTTCGGGAGCGTACATGCCGGGCATACCCTCATCAATTGGATGGTGATATCGATGTTATGGATTATGAGGAGGGCTTTTTCTCGTGTGAATGAATGTTTGTAATATTTCAACTTTGTGACTTTAACTATGTGCAAAAGTGGGTGGGTTTCGATATGGTATCGATGCTCTTAAACTCGGGGCATAGCCCTTTCTTTGTGCCTTTGGACACGTTCAATCCCTTCTTTGCTTCTGGCTTTGCATTGTGCCAGATCTGACCCTTCTTTTGTTTCGAAGTTCTCGACATCGAGCCCGCATTCGATCCCTCTTTTGTTTCAGTTCTCACGCATTGTGCCTGATTCGATCCACTTATTTCGAAGTTCTCCTAAGATCGTGCCCTGATTCAATCCTCTCTTTTGTTTCTGTGTTCCCGGCATCATGCCTAGGATTCCGATCCCTTCTTTTATTTTTGGTTCTCCGACATCTGCCCGAATTCGAACCTTCTTTGTTTCTGCCTCGACATAGTGTCCTGACTTCACTCATCTTCCTGCATTGTGCTCATAGTTTCTTAAATTTTCGCCGTGGCGAATCGCCTGCTAGCCTTCTGCATTAGGTAAGGGGACAAATTGGTCATCTAGGTTTCACTAAAGTTCATTTCACTTTTGCATTGCTTGCACTTCGCACTCACGATTCACTGCTCATTCACTCTACTCGAGGAGGGTGCCGTTTGTAGACCTCACTTTGGTCCTCGACACTTTGATTTGTCTTATGAACATACACTCACCCATCGTCTCTATGGCACCATTAGGTCATTTTAGGCTTAGTCGTCCCGAGCCTCGGGTGGGCGAAAGTGGTCCATTGAGTGTGTATGTAGCTATTGGCATCATGACATAGGAAGCAGGGGCCTCAGGTTTTAACCAACCTGATTTTATCGAAGCATGTCGACGAGGAGAGCACTCGGGGCTTGTTTCGATCATATCTCCTCATCCGAACTCGAAATCATAACATTTTTTATGACTCCTTTGTTCTCCAAGTAATATTCTGTCAAAATTTCAAAATGTTTCCCAATTGAATCAATCGGTCCTCAAAGTTTCAGTTTAGGCAAAATTCATTGAAGCATGTCTGAATTCGGAGCACTTTGGCTTGTTTCATTCATATCTCCCTCATCCGAACTCGAAATCATTCACTATTGTTTTTTTTTTTTTGGATTCCCTACTCATTGAAGAATTCTTTGACAAAATTTGAGAATTTTTTCTCAACTGGATTGACCGGTTGGGAACTGCTCACTAATTCAAATTGATTTCACCTAAAGTTCATTATTGGAGCAGTTTGAATTCCTAAGCACTGAGATTGTTTCACATATCTCCTCTCATCTAAACTCTAATCGCACTCTGTTTTTTTTTTTTTTTTTTTTTTTTTTTGGTTGGATTCTTATTCTTCAAGGAACACTCACAAATTTTCAAAAATTTCAAACAATCCTCACCACTGCATCCAGCTTCAACCTTGCCCATCGAGTCAAGTTGTATGGAGACCTGATTTTGGTGGTTTTGAAGCCCAATCCTACTGTTCAAGCCCATAATTCGACCAATCGGATTCTAGTGGCAAATGAGTTAATGTGGCCAGCCTCCTAACCTCAACAGAAGAGTGTTTATGGGAGCTAGGAAGTCCGAGACCGACCGGGAGAGTTCCCTGACTAAAGGTGTGCAAATGAGTGAGCTCGTATGTTTATGAAGGAGAAATACGGTGCAAAAAGGGAGAGAAGGGAAGAAAGGAAAAAGGAGGAAAGAGAAAAGGAGAGAGATTCTCTAGATCCCGGTGGGAGTGGTCTCTCTCATTTTGAAGGATTTAAAGTTTTGGCGAGTGGATACCCGGCTTCGGGAGGCAGAAAAAAAAAAAAAAAACAAAGGGGGGAGAGCCAGGAATCCCACAAGTATGACCATGCTTTTCCCGTTTCTTTTGCGCTTGTCTTTGCCTTTTGATGTTTGAAGCCTTGTTTTAGGGCACTAAGCATTGTTTAGGTCAGTTCTCACTCATTCGAAGTCGGAATTTTACACCGTTTGTTTTGTTGGATTCCTTACTCTATAAGGAATGTTCTTAAAAAATTTGAGAACTATTCTAAACCGGCTTGATTGGTTAGGGAACCGGATTAGCCAGTTCATTAGGTTATGTTTTCAGGAGTAGCAGTTATGGCACTAAGCATTGTTTGGCCGGGCCTCACCATCCGAGCCAAAATTGTACAACGCTTATTTGTCGATTCCTTACTCGTAAGGAATGTTCTAAAAAATTTGAGAACCGTTTCAACATGCTCATGGGTTGGGAAATCGGATCAGCCGGTTCATTAAGTTCTGCTTAAACAATGAAGCATACACTACGCCTTGTTTGGGTCAAGCCACTCATTCAGGTCAGAATTGTACACCGCTTTGTTTTTTTTGGATTCCTTACTCTGTAATGAATGTTCTGAAAATTTTTGAGAACCGTTTCAACTCCGCTTCGATTGATTGGGGAACCAGACAACTTGCTCATTAGGTTTTGTTTTCGTGAACAGCTAGGCACTAGGCATCGCTTGGGTCATTTCTTACCATTCGAGTCGAATTGTGCAATCAGTTTGTTTTTTGGATTCTTTACTCTATGAGGAATGTTCTCGAAAATTTTGAGAACTGCTTCAACTGATTGATTGATTGGGAAACTGGGACAATCGTTCATTAAGTTTTGCTTTCAGGAATAATTAGGTACTTGCATTGCTCGTCAATTTCTCACTCATTCGGAGCTGAATCATACACCGTTGATTTTTTCGGGTTCCTTACTTTGCAGGAATGTTCTAACAAAATTTGATATCTCTCAATTAGTCACCCGCCAGAACTCAATTAGCCAATTAGCTCAAGCTTTTTTTTTTCTTTTTGTGTGGATAGTATGATTTAGTTTAATCTGGAGTCCATACGGGGCGTGTAGGCTATGTTTAGTCTAAAATGGGTTTAGTTCAAATATCAGGTCCCATTTTGGATTCAGGCACTAGGTCACGCGAGTCAAAGGTTAAGAAGTACTCAGTAGTCTAGTGTTTTGTCAAGCCCATTCTCTGAGATGAATAGGACATGTTTCTGTGTTAGTTACTCAAGTGTCAGAAAGCATCAATGAGCGGTCGAGATGCTATGTATGGTTTCTCCTCGACTTCCTTTGCTTTTGATATTTAATTTGAGAGATTGTTGTATGCCCGAAATGTGTGACTAACCTTCCCTTACAACGCATGGCTAAAGATTACGTGTGTATGTCTTGGTTATAATTTGTTGAGAGATTAAATGTATGTTGATGCTACTTAGGTTTATGTAATTCATGTCAGTTCTATTCAGCTCAGGTGGTTAACGCACTTTAAACCTATGAGACCATGTACCCAATTCATTAGAATAGACTGCTCTCGTGGCCTAGAGGGGTGCTACCTCCATGAAGTTCTTCCCACTGAAATTTGATCCCTAACTTTAAAATCTAGTTTTCAGGACCTTTATGACTAGAGTCGGTGAAGTGGTTTGCTCCTACTTCATTTTCCCCATTTTGAAAAAAAAAAAAAAAATAAAAATAAAAAGTAAGTAGCTTAATTCCAAAACAAAAAATTGTTCCTCACTTGGGACGGATTTTCCAAATTTAAAAATCAATTCACTTTTTCTATTAATATCGAGTTGTAATCGACACTTGGATCGTAGTAGTGGTCCACAAGGCGCTTGACATGTCATCGACGGCTGATAACATGGCATATGACGGGCAATTGACAACAGGTGACGTGGACTACCATGTATGTGATGCCGTGGACCTCTTTGATGATGTGGCACCACCAGTCACGACGTGATCATACACATGGATGATGATGTGGCAAATTACATGGACGAGCGTTGTATCGATTTTTGACATGCATATCGAGGTGTCTGATGAACAATGCCAATGTGTTGGGTTTGTGGCACGATCTCGAGACCACTCCACTAGTGACACCATAGCATATCGTTTCATGTATCCTCGAGGAGTACATGTGAATACTAAAAATTTGTCATATAGGCTTTTTGCCCATCTCGAGGCTTGTACATTCAATAGTAAAAATCTCGAGTTTTTGACGTGGAATAGTCCTTCGAAATAAAAATCCGAATTTTAATGATGGTTTGGAAAAATATGACCAAACTAGTGCGTATTGGAACAGGTGGCAATGGCCGCTAGAACGATGGCCTTTAGGAATCCAGCGCCTGTGATTCAACGCCGGCTATTAAACTTAAAATTTTTCAATGTACGGCGTTCGTAACGAATGTTATTTGAAGCAATGAATCTTATAATCCCGACATCCATTCTTTCTCCCTTCCCGCTTTTCTTTCTCCACCTTCCATTCTTTCTCCCTTCCCCCGCTTTTCTTCTCCACTAGACCCACCTCCATTCTCCACCAGACCCCACCTCCCTTCTCCACCAGACCCCACCCTCCTCGGCGACGGCAAGGGTCCATCTGCACAACCATTGAACATATCTCTCTTCCGAGGTTTGTTCTCTGTCCCATTTTCTTGTGATTTAGGGGCGTTAGGGTTTACTTAGATTCGATTTAGGACGTGGTTTGCTTTACATGGGGTATGCGATTAGATTCACGGGGACATCAAACTAGGTAGCCCATTATTTTTCCGTTTTTGGGATTGGGTTGTTGATTTAGGTTTCTTTGTTTTTGTCGTTTCGGGACGATAAATCGTTATTAGAATTTGGTTTTGAATAATACTATTTTTGCGTTAGTTTCGCTGCTTTCGATTATTGAATCGTAGTTGATGAATTTCGAGACATATTAATAAATGGAGCAGAAAAATAAAACGGTGTGACAGGCGTTAGTTTGGTTGTTTTATATGTTGTTTAGCTGAGAGAAGTGAGTAGAGGAATAAATATTCTTTCTGCAGATCTGTGAAGACTTAATTCCCCTCGTGACTGCACTCATGTACAAAGTATATATCCACTGTATTATTGGAGTTCTGATCTCATTTCATTTATGACCTTTAGAAAAAAAACGGAAGTTCTTACCAGATGGGAAATCAGCTTTATTTTTTTTTTATTATTATTATTATTATTTGTCTAGAACAACTTTGTGCTTGAAAAAGGCTTTTGCCTCGTAACTCCCATTTCATTTCCTTCGTGTTTGTCAAATTTTTTTTAAACTTATTTTCTTCTTTTGCCCAAGACAAATGGAATTAATTTGGCTGCAAGGCCTTTCCTTACTTTCTAACATGCAAATTAATTTCCCACATTCTCCCTTTACTCCTTTTATTTTTATTTTTAGTCTTGATTCAAGGTCTTAGCATTCACATTTAATTTTATTTTTAATTTGTTAGCGATATGCTAGTGTTTTTATATTAAATAATGTCATCATCATACTGTTAGGCTACTGATTCATAAAATAAAAGAAGCCCATGACTTCTACTTCATTTTGGTCACACCCCAACCAACTCACTCAAGATCCATTTTTGAACTCATTGTTTGAATTCCCAAGAGCCACTTATGTTAAACCTTGACACAAATTCAGGGTTCCACTTTGTTTGCCTTTTTTCTTTTCCCTCTCTTTCTTTCTTTTTTGTATAAGATATTACATCTATTTGGATTCCATTTTGAAAATGTTTTATGAACATTTTTTGAAAACAAAAGATTAGTATTTGATGTGGGTTTTTTCGTTTTTCTAAATGTGCAAAATCGGAAACTAATTGTGTTCTGTTTTGTTTTTTTCTTTGTAAAAATCTATATATATAGTTTTAAAATTGTAAAACAAATTGTCCCCTTAGTTTCAATAAAACATCATTGCATATACAAAGAATTGAAACCCCATATGTGTAAAGCCTCAGGTGATTCCATCTTAAGAATAATAATAGGAAATGAGTTCTTCGATCAACGTTTAAGATATGTTGGAAGTGGACATATTATAATGACGGGCTTCACTATATTATCATAAAAGAAGTAATTTGAGAAGGAGAATTTTACCTATTGCAAAAAGATAAACAAATAAGGAATTAGTTACATAAATATTAAACTTATGGTCAAGAGTGGGTATAGTGGTAATTAAGTTTTTAGCTAAACATAGAAAGGGAATGGGGAAGTAGGAAGACTATATGTTGTTGTTATTGTTGATTATAGAAGAATGGGCCCGATTATGCCACTTTGACTCAAATTTGGACCCACTGAGGTCATCAGGAGATATTGAGTCATGTTGATGTGTTTTTAGTATAAATTGTATTGGGGTAGAGCTCTCAGATTAAAAGAGACTCACCATTTTCGATTAAATAATGAGTCTCTAGCAAAAACGATTAGCCATTTAATTTAAAGAAGGTACCCAAAGATAATCATCTCTATTATTTTAATTTTGTTTACTTCATTTGAAACAGGTCAGTTATGTATGTTTCCTCTATTCCCGTAATAAAGTTACTACAATGGGCATAGAGGAGGACTGATAATGATGTGAGATATGATGGAAAACAAAGCTTCACAGGTTTTGGAAATACCGGTTGATCGTGACGTTTGAACAATCGGGTGATATCATATTTTCAAGCACATCTATTGACAAACTAAGTTCAACTTAGTCCTCAAGTGTAAGTATCCTAAATGTGGAAATCGGTTCCAAACTCTTTTACAATATGGAATGACAGATTCGTGCACGAATGTTGAAATACGGTTAACACAACTCCGCTATCGAGGAAATTGAATTGTTTATCGAGGTCGCTAGGAATACACCGAGTTTAATCAATCTATCATGCTGCGTAAATTGATAATTTGGGCGTAAATCGACTATGGTCAGGTCTAGTACGTCCAAAGACTAGATACTGGGAGTATATGGAGGATGATGGATGCTTGCACTTCTTATGAAGAAGGTAACGATGAATCATGAAGATGTTGATGATGAATGTGGATGATGACTTACATGTTCAAGCCGATGGACATGTATCAACATTCCGTATCATAAATCGTGCTTCGAGAAACGAGCGAGGATATTTGCCCGCGCATGCATTATCTCGTGATGTATCGAATATCGCAGATGATGATGAGGACTGCATGAGCCACCCCTATTCAAGATCACCTACCACCAACACCTTGTTTTGAACATGTTGAAAACATAGATATTGCTATTTCAAGTGGTTACCTACGGGGGCAAGAGACAACCAAGCATGCGAAATGCTTGAATTTGTAGTCGACAAGTTTTTTAATTCTAACCGAATTGCAAGAGGTCAGCAGCATTTTACCAATTAGGAGCACATCAGAGTTTCCATGGAAGGCTCTCCTCAAAAAATTGCCTGCCTTAAGATGTAAGAAGGTCAAGAATGTCACTGCCAATGGAAGCCGCTATGGTTGTGAAAGATACGCTTATTTGCAATCAACAAATATAAAGGGTCGCATACTTGTGTAAATTCGTGTTTGAACTGAGACCATCATCAACTGGACTCAAAGTTGGTTGCTGCTCACATACAGGCAATAATTAAGGCACAATTTATGTTATCCCCTGCTGTTATTCAAGCAATCGTTATGGAGAAATGGGGATATGAAATTTCATATAAAAAAGCCTTGGATGGGAAGCATAAGGCATTTAGACACTTATTTGGTGATTTTTCCTAGTCATATACAGATTCCACGCTTGTTATTGGCCATAGAAATGCCTAACTCGGATGTGTTGTCATTTGGAAAACCACTTTCATAGTGTGCCAAACAATGAGACATTCGGGCCAAGGTGTTCGCATTCAAGCTATCTATTGAAGGGTTCGCAAATTGTCGTCCTAAGACTAAGTATTGATGGTACACATTTGTATGGGAAGTATAAAGGACATTGTTGATTGTTGCGGATGACGAAATAATCGCTTGTTCCTATCGCATTTGCTATTACGGAAGGCTTAATATTGATAGTCAGATGGTTCGCATGTATCGTAAATAGAGAACTCCAATCTGACGGACGTGCTATAATCCGACAGACATCCAGTATTATATGTACGGCGAGCCGAATCCTATCTTCGTTAGATGCACCATATGCCTATCACAGGATCTCGCATGCGCCATCTTGCAAGCAATTTTATGACCCGCTCAAAGATAAACTGTTGAAGAATTTGGGATGCAAAAACACAGCACAAACTGAACATTGAACAGCACAAGGCTACACCGGGAGAATTAACTCAAGCACTACAATGGTTGTGAGGAGATCCTCTTCCGTTATGGGCACTTTCACATGATGGAGGTCGTAAGATATGGGATAATGACAACCAATATGTCGAGGTATTTATCAGCGGTTCTTAAAGGGGCTCGCAGCCTACCAATCACTGCATTAGTTCAGTTGACATTTTCCTGCCTTAACAGCTTACTTGTTGCAAGAAGGAACAAGGTGCCGCTTAGATTGGCATCCGATGAGCAACTCACTCAATATGTTGATGCTCGATTCAGGTCGTGGTGGTTAAGGCCGGGTCAATGGAAATTGTCTTTACGATCACTGCGGTAAGTGATTTCACATAAAGTCCGGGAGTGGTCGATTCATCACTAACTTAAAATGAAAAGAAATGCACACGTGGTAAGACACTCCATATACGGATTTGTGTAGCCACATCATTGCAGCATGTCAAGATCGGCGTGTTACTTTATTATTTCGTTCAAGGCTACTACACTACGCAGCCTTATGACACTGGCAAGCTTGTTTTATCCCATATTCAATGAAGATGAGTGGCCTCTTTATGATGGTCCAAATCATCGTAGCCTCCTGGCCAATGAAACGGTGAAGTCAAGGTCATTCTAAATCAACCCGTTTGCATAATGAAATGGACGTTAGGGAGGGGAAAACCAAGATAAAATGTGGGTTGTGCAAACAACAGGGTCACAATCGGCGGTCTTGTAAGAGTAGAAATCAAGTTTAGTTATAGATGTGAAGTAAGGCAATTAGTTGTTTGTTTGTAAATGAGGCCTCACTTTTTTTTTAGTTGTTCTGTATAAGACTTATGTACTATAGTTTATTTCTGTAAACCAGGCCCCGGTATTTTGTAGTTGTCTT
Source organism: Tetrastigma voinierianum (assembly GCA_016808115.1). NCBI lineage: Eukaryota > Viridiplantae > Streptophyta > Magnoliopsida > Vitales > Vitaceae > Tetrastigma > Tetrastigma voinierianum. The sequence goes on along the minus strand of JAEQBH010009101.1, from coordinate 66,963 downwards.
GTGTATCGACTTTATTCTATTGAATGAAACATTCTACAAATGTGGTTTATTGTAAATTGTCGTAATTAATATCATAACCATATTTGACAATTATTCCGATTTGTTATATCTTATAGACACAAGCCTGTGGGGATTCTATGATGGGGACTGGCTTGATACATCTGCCTTGCATTGTGAAAGACAAACACCGATCACACTTAGTAGATACAGAGCAAGTACGTAATTTGTTAATTAGCAATTACTATTAGTTGTTGTAACATGTAATTAATATATAACCACTTTTAAATTTGGATGTTTCGTTGCTTACAGCTTTAGGAGATCCTCCGCCTCGACACAAATAGACATGAGAGCCATGACTATGTGGAGGATGGATATTTGATCCCATACTCTGATTAGGTCCGGATTTGCACGCAGATATACCGTTGGGCCACACGCGATCGATCACCTTCTCACCTCACTGCCGAGAGATGCTCTCGAGACACACACGCTTTCATGCCGCAGGGAGATGACGATACCTTACAGACGCCGCCATCCTCCTGGGCTTTCTCTCGCATCCGGCTCCAAGAAATACCGCACATGTGTGTTCGGAGTGTGGCGGCAAGCAGCGCTGGAGTTGCTCGGTGTCATCCCACCCGCCGATGCTATCAGAGGAGCCACTATCTCCTTGAGGTGGTTATATTTACATTTATCCACCCCGCCACCTGATGCAGATGAGGTCACATTAGAGCCAAGCAGCGCGGTTCATCTTAGCGTTTATCGGATCCTCTTGCTTATGACGAAGGGTGTGTACGTTCTACGCGCCTCCCGCTATCGCGTAGATTTGACGCCATCGCGACATATAGTCAGTGCGCACTAGCACATACATATCGCAGCCGCGCCGAGCCAGCCTTGGACCAGAGCCGTGGTATTAGCGGCAAGGTTGTATTACACTAAGGCTGGTGTATGTGCCAATTAGGAATGGGCGTTGTTGTGTATGGATGAATTTGGCCCGCGAGGCCACTATTACTCATACTTCAATTCCATCGAGGTCATCGATACATGTCAAGTGTGTTTTTCATGTTGTATTTTCGTGTAGACTCCTCGTACAAAGGAGACTCGTCGATTTTTCGTTAAACATGGGTCCCAGAATGGGACACGATTATATCATTTTTCCAACGCAATATAAAACTTCAATTTTTTGACCAACTTTCTCGCTTATTTTATTCGGGGCCTATGGTCTCGAGAGATTTCACGTCGGCCGACCCGATTTTCGGGCGACCACATCGCAGACATCTAAAGACCACCACCCGCCATGCCTTACACGATGCCGATGCCGATGCCGATGCTCAGATGGTGACCTCGCCCGAGTCAGTCTATCGATGGATTACTACCAACCTCCTACCGAGCCAGAGGTGGTAGAGCTAGCTCTTCCACTCGGGTGTAGGTGGAGAGTACCTTTGACACGGGTGCATAACCCATCGGGTGTACTCCTCCTATACCGAGATCAGCTAGATGCACAGACTCCTGAGCAGGTAATGTTTATGTAAAATTATATGGTTCTATATTAATTTCATTCAAATTCCTGTAAAATTTAATGACATAAAGTTTTCACATGTAGGTCTCATGGCAGCCATACGTGGGAGAGTTACTTGACCATCTCCCATATATCTGCTTAATGCATCGTGAGATCTGATTTAATGTACGTCACCACTCATACGCTTCGCATCAGCTGGCCGCATCGTCCGCAGAGTCTTGCGCCGCTTTGGGATGCATCAGATACTCTCCAGCCTTGCTCTTACGAGCAACAGCTTGCATGCGCGGGATGCACGTGGACGACACCCGCTGACAAGGACGATCATGCACCTAACATAGCATTGCTGGAGACGCGAGCGGCCAGACATCACTTCACCCCCATGGTTTGATGGACTTTCATGATCCATACATGCAAAGGGTATCGTCAGATACACGGCGCTTTGCATTCACGACCAAGATAGGATGATATGAGGTTCCATACTACAAATTTAGTATGGATATTTTGGTAAGTTAGAGTCATGTGTTTCTAAAATATTTTACCTAATTTTAATTAATAGATTATGTAATTATAATTCTTTCTTTTTGGTTCACTCAGATTGCCACCATGGCTAACATAGCCATTCGATCTCGTTTTGATACCCATGGTGCTTTATGCGACATACATCATATCGGGCCCGCATCGCAGAAGCACGAGATCGGTGAAGACCATAGCATCGCAGGGTACACTCAGGAGGCTTCGACATCACATGAGCCATTGATTAGACCTCCGGTGACTTCCACACCATCACGTATTGCAATTGCCTCGAGGCAGAGGAGGGGGAGGGAGTTGATCGCCGGCAATGCTCGAGATGGTGGGTCGTGGTCCGTACCCAAATGAGCTGGCCTAGGTACACTTTAGCCGACTTTGCCTACTTCTCGCTGCCCTCCTCCTATACTTACCCCCTCACCCAAGCCCTCGTTTATACCCCACACACCCGCATCACCTTCCATACCCACTCAAGACACATCACCTTCCATGCCCCCGCAAGAGATTACACATCACCTTCCATAATTTACAGCACTTACATCGCCTCAGACTCTTATCCGTGTCGACAGAGCTAGGTCTATAAGAAGATATCCCATTGTTGTCGCCAATCTTTACCATCCCATACATTGCCTCCCAGATGATACCATCGCTGACCTTTACCCGGGAGCGGGTAGACTTCCGCCTAGGCGACCCGTGACTCGGGACGCGGTACATCGACTACTCCATCCATCGATACCCCGCCCACAGTCCCTCGCTCCATCACCCCCTCGGCTCCATCAACAAATTGCATCCGTCTCGTACTCCACGCGACCCTATCGTCGCTGTATCATTTATTTTAGGCGTCCTAAGATAAATATAAAGCTCATCTGCGGACACATTGATACATTATTTTATTTATGAAAATCGTATAAATTGTTTTAATATATTTAAATGTTTTGGTATATGCATGATTTGGTACATACATGTCTTTTTGAATATTACGCATGTCTTTTTGGCACATACATGTCTACTACTTCTCGATTTTTATCATAGTTCCAAAAAAATACACTCAATATTATTTTCTAAAAGATGTTCATTTTTATAAACACATGTAAATACATAAAATAATAAATTATATTTATTTAAATACTATTAATTTTCAATAAAAACATAATACACAAGTTAATTTTATAAATTTTGAATTATTTGATATTTTTTAAAGGTCAAACATTTCTAAAATACTTATGATTTGGATTAAACTATTATTATAATATATCGTATTCATTATAATTATACCATCTATGGCTATAATAGAGGGCATTTTGGGGTTTTTTTATTTTTTAAAAACCAACCAAACAACAAATATTTTCCATGGACTCTCCCATCCCAATTTGGTTTCTTGATCATTGCCCCTAATTTGGTTTTTTTATCACTAATGTATGAATAATTTTATCCATGATTAATAAAGTCTTAATACAGGATCAAAATGGACAGTAACAACAAATTTTTTTTTTTTTAGAAACTCATGGCAAACAGTAGTTCCATTTAATAGAATCAACAAGTTTAATGATACATATACTAAATTTGAAAAAGACTCGGAGTGTTTTTAATTCAACCAAATTCAAAAATATGTAAACAGATATATATATATATATATATATATATATATATATATGTGTGTGTGTGTGTGTGTGTGTGTGTGTGTGTGTGTGTGTGTGTGTGTGTGTGTGTGTGTGTGTGTGTGTGTGACCCTTGAAAGCATCAAACTGCAAAAAGACCAAATTTCTGAAATATGGAGGAGGAGATTTAACTACGGTCTCAGGAGATGTAAAAAATTTCTTATTGTATCGAAAGGAAAGGGAATCAAATCCAAATAATAGAATACATTAACCCAACATGCCCTTATCGTTTACACTTTATCGTTGCTTCTCTATCCGAACAAATATCAGATAGGATGTGACGGACATTGCATGCACCGACAAAATGTCAGATAGGGATGGAGCATACAAATATGTAGATAACAATTAAGTAGGTGGGCCATGAAATCCGCATAAGTTAATTTCCATGTTTAAGTTTACTAGCCTACGAACACCGAAAATTATAAGATTTTGCTTCACTCCAATAACCGGCGCTCGTAACGTGCCGGACATTGGAAAATATAAGATTCAATTGTCGTGCGCGGAACGCTTACTTTAGTTTAACTTCCACAACCACTGCTCGTAACGCCCGAACATTGAAAAAATTATAAGATTTGTAGCCGGCGTTTGGGAACGCTGCCTTTAGTTTAACCTAATAAACTGGGCTGCTCAAAACGCCTGACATTGAAAAATTTGAAAGTTTAATAGCCAAGTAGAATGCCGGCCTTTGGATTCTTCCTAGCGCCGTCAGTTCACAACGACGGCCATCACACTCGCTCCAATGCGCACTACTATATATTTTTCAAACCAGCATTAAAATTCAGATTTTTTATTTTAGAAAGACTATTCACGTCAAAAACTCAAAAATCTTAGTATCGGGTTTTGGTACGCATATCGAGGCATTTGCCTATGGACACACGGACAACATGTCTTGGAAAATTAATGCTTCCAAGAGCCAAATATAATTTTTGGAATGTAATTTTTATTTTTTTAAATCTAATAACTTTGCATTGAAGAATTCCCTTCAATTCAATAAAACTCATTCATGAGTTATATTATTTTTAAATAAAACTCTATTTATAGATAAAAAAACAAACTTTTATATATATATAGAAGTTTAAAATTAAATGATGTTCTATTTATTTTTTATTTTTTTATTTTTACAGAAAAAATATGTAAATTTCATTAGAGCATCTCAAAAAAAAAAAAACACCCCTAATATTTTCAAGAGTTTTGTTCGGAAATAGTGTATTTAGAAAAAAAAATTCAAAATATAATACTGGTTTCAAAAATATGCCAAAACTAAATGCTTTAATCTTACAAGAAATTTACCGACATTCACAACGCCAGCCTATCGAATTTTAAAATTTTCAAAGACCGCGCGAAACGACTAAGCATTTGAGTTATGGAATCTGCATACCGCCGTTCACAACGACGGCCATCGGTACCTTATTTTCACGCATTTTTTTCCGCATCACTTATGAACATCCACCAATAGCCGCTGCCCCCAACGCCGGCTCAAAATTTTTAAATTCAATAATCTACACATAATCCACTAGCCTTTAAATTCATGCAAACATTCCCAAACGCACTAGCTACATATTTTCAAAACCAGTATTTATATTTTTGGATTTTTTTCTAAATGCACTATTTCCGTACAAAACTCTATTTTCAAAGAGGGTTCTCAACCCAATCACCAAGAACAGACTCTGAACTGTCAGCCCCAGGTAGGAAATCCACATCTGGTCACATTCAGGATAAAGCCCCCGAACCAGGCGTACAATCCTGAATAAAAACTGTCATTCATGAGTTATACTTTAAATAAACTCCTATTTATATATAAAAATCGATTATTGTTTTCCTAGAAAGTCAAAAAGCTAGTTCAGCTAAGGCCAAGGCTCTTCCAATTGCCCTAGGGTCACTTCTTTTAACAGCAGTTGTGATTTGTCTGCTTGGTTAGAGGTCTTTAAATCCTGCTCAAATCAAAGAGAATAGGATATATAATGTTAAGAACTTTCCTCATCCACACTCATCTAAGTTAAAATGGCAACTCAGAATTTTGCACAAAAGAACCAAATCAGAATCCTGGCTGGGTTTTAATGCCGTATGAAAAGTAACATATCGACAATATGAGATGATGATATCAAATGGCAAGTAAAATACAGTATCGACGATATACATCATATAAAATCAACGAGACGATGAATCTCGTCTGTATTCGCCCTGTTATCTCTGCTGTGGAGAATACAATTCGGCGAATGAGAACCCTCAACGGTTGAATTTAACTGGTTCTCTCCACCCCCAAAAGCCTGAGCTCTATCATGGCTAAAACTCCAGAGACCAATAAAAAAGTCCCCATGTTCAGCTTCCAGCAACAGCAGGGACTGCTGCTGGTTTTGCATCCTCCGCTTTCTCATGCTCTTTGTTAAGCATCTGAAAACCAAATTTCAGTGTGTAAAGATTAACTAAACAACTTTTCTAACAGAGAGAGTAAGTTATCTAACATCCAACACACATATGATATAAAGTCAAGTAATTTGATACAGAAGATATAAAAAAAAAAAAAATTATTTATCAACATCCCATAAATAAATTTCAACAGCAAGTATATATATGCAATATTAGCTTCAGTGCCAGCCATTGCATCCAAAGATATCTAAAAGCTTCTTGTTGATGGTGGCAAGATATATTAACCTCACTATGCCTGTCCACATAGTAACATGCATGGAACCAAGCAACACAACTAATATCCTTAAACTGACATAAATTTGATAAGCCCCAAGTCTATACAACTTATACAAGGAAGAAAAAGGGGAAGACTGCAGCCCCAGGTGACAAAGCAACAGATCAGATTTCCAGGTGATATCAAAGATTGCTGCTGTGTCTTTTGAGGCACTTGTTGAGGTTTTTCTTGGCTGTTTGGTGATTGTGCTGGGGTCATGGTATTTTGTGGGCTTTCTAGAAGCCCTCCTAGTATGTAAGTTTGTCACGTCTGGCTGCTGGGAGCAGCCTGCGTGATGCTTGTGCTCCAAGCCAGTAGAGGCTTTATAAGTGTGTAATTCTTTTTTTTAGGGTAGAGAATTGCTTACTGAGTGAAAGTAGGGTCTGAGGACTCCTCAGTGGTATCAGAGCACAACCTTCCTCGGACCATGGTGACTTTGAGGGACGTGACTTCACAGATGGAAGGGATGCAAATTCATATGGAAACACTGCACACAGGGTTTCGACAAGAATTAGATGGGTTACAGTCCTCAGTCCAACAATTAAATCCAGAAGAAATCAAGGAGGGGATAACCAAGATTTCTCACCTTGAACGATCGACGGGCTCTAGACGAAGGGAATCCAAGAGATCAAAAATGTTGTTGATAGGTGGTAAGCACACGACATCTAACTCAACACTAGAAGGGGATTTCAGCCTTCACGAACCAGGGTCACCACACCCTATGGTGGATCAAGGGAAAGCTCCCCACGTAGCCCCTCAACCCACAACAGCAAGGGTGGAGAATCTGCCGAGACGATTAGAACTTCCTGTTTTTGAAGGGGGCGACCTCAACGGCTGGATTTTTAAGGTCGAGGGTTATTTCGAGTTCAATGGCTTGCAGTCAAATGAAAGACTCAGAGCCGCCTTGCTGTGTATATATGGGCAGGAAAGGCCCTCGCTTGGTACATATGGGCAGAGGGGCAACACCCTTTTCGTGGATGGGAAGAATTTAAGGACCTATTATTGCTCCGATTCACCGCTTTCAAGAGGGTAATCTCCATGATAACTGATGTCACCCTTCAAACATCCTCTCTGTGCAGGAGTACCGACACCACCCGAATTATCGCCCTCTCCAAGGGCTTCCCACATCGGTGCTCGAAGCCACCTTCGTTAATGGCCTCCGACCTGATATCCAAGCGGAGCTTCGTCAATTGGAACCAGTGGGGCTATCGAGAAAGATGAGGGCAGCACAAAAGATAGAGGATAAGAAAATGGCCTTGAGGGCTTATCACGCAGGTGAAATACCACGTTGGCACAAAACCCCTTTGCTGAACCCACTTCTGAGTCACCGTACAGTGCATGTGCCTAATGCCCCAGCTGTCCCTCACAGTGAGCCTGCACCAACTGCTACAGAAAATAACTCTCCTAAATTCCATAAATTCCCACCTCCCTCCACTACCTCGGTAACTACAGCCCTATCCCACTCATCTCCCCCACCCTTTCGAAGACTATCAGATAGTGAGATGCAAATACGAAGGGAAAGGGGTTTGTGCCCGCCGCGATGAGGCTTTCCAGGCCATCACAAGCAGAAAAAATTTCAGGTTTATGATCATGGACAGCAAGAAGAGGGCATTAGATACAGAGTCTCTGAACGGACCCAAAGTGAAGAAGAAATAGCAGATGGACCTGAGACTGCGACACTTTGTGTCTCCTCTTTGGTGGGGTTTTGTTCCCCACGGTCCATGAAGGTTCGTGGCTGGATTGAATCGTGGGAGGTCATTGTACTCATTGACTTTGGAGCCTCCCACAATTTCATCACTGAAAACCTAGTCTCGGAGCTTCACCTTTGATGCAACCCTGATAAGAATTAGGGTCTAGATGGGTAATGGTGACGAAATTAGAACTTCCGAGGTGTGCGGAGGGCTCTGCCTAGAGCTCGCAGAGATGAAGGTGATTGCAGAATTTTTTCCTCTAAAGTTGGGTACATTTGACGTCATTTTGGGTTTTCAATGGCTTGCTACTTTAGGTGATTCAATGATGAATTGGGGAAATCTTTGCTTGCAATTTATTTCTGATGGGCTTAAGGTCAAGATACAGGGAGACCCGACTCTGTCTAGATCACAAATTTCTCTCAACAATCTAGTGCGCACACTGAAACGAGAGGGTAGGGCATATTGTTAGAGTTGCAACCAGTGGCAGTAGCAGACACAGACTCGGCCACCTCAACCACAACTCAAACCTTGTCCTCTCCACGAATGCAACTGCTTGTTTGGTTATCAAGACATTTCCGAAATACCAACAGGTTTTCCCCCTTCCCGATCTAAGGAGCATTCCATTCCCTTGCACCCGGGAACCTCACCAATCTCAGTGCGCCTTTACAGATATCCTCAGCCCCAAAAAAACGAGATTGAAAAACTAGAAGCGAAAATGTTGCAAGCGAGGATTATTCAACCCAACACCAGCCCCTACTCTAGCCCAATGATGCTAGTGAAGAAAAAAGACGGTAGCTGGAGATTTTGTGTGGACTATTGAGCCCTTAACAGAGCCATAGTAGCAAATAAATTTCCCATCCTTGTCATCGAAGAGCTTCTTGATGAACTCCACGGGGCAAGAATATTCAGTAAGATTGACTTAAAATCTGGATACCACCAAATTCAAGTAGCCACTGCAGATGTACCAAAACAGCGTTCCATACACACGACGACCATTATGAATTTCTAGTGATGCCGTTCGGCCTCACCAACACTCAGGCGACCTTTCAATCCCTTACAACGATGTTTGAGGGAACACCTTTCCATTTTGTTTTAGTTTTTTTGATGATATATTATGTATAATGCTTCTAAAACTAATCACCTTACCATCTTCAGGTAGTGTTCCAAATTTCCAGGACCAACAGCTATATGCGAATGCCAAGAAGTGCTGCCACCTAATCGACAATTGAATATTTGGGTCACATTATTCATGAAGGAGGGAGTCTCTGTCGATCCCTGCAAAGTGCAGGCCATGCTACATTGGCCCCTACCCACATCCCTCAAGGCTTTGTGAGGATTTCTAGGTCTCACTTGCTATTCCCGTCGTTTTGTAGCCAATTACGGCAAAATAGCTTGGCCATTAACCCAACGGCTACGAAAGGATGCTTTCCTCTGGACTGACGAAGCTACGCAAGCCTTCCAAAAACTAAAGGAGGCCATGGTTACCCTACCTATATTGCAATCTCCACTTTCTAAGACCTTCGTGATAGAAACTAATGCTTCAGGAGTAGGGTTGGGTGCAGTTTTGATGCAGGAGGAGAGGCCTCTTGCTTATTTCAGCCATGCCCTCAATCCACAAGCCCAAGCAAAATCGGTATATGAAAGAGAACTAATGGCCATGGTTTTTGCAATTAGAAAGTGGCGACCTTACCTTTTGGGGCAAAGATATATAGTGTGCACTGATCAAAGTAGCCTCAAATACCATCCTAGAGCAAAGAGTAGTTGAGGGAGAACACCATAAGTGGTTGCTTAAAAAAAAAAAAAAAAAGTGGTTCCTCAAGCTTCTCAGCTACAACTTTGATACAAGCCAGGGAAAGAGAACACGGCAACTGATGCCCTTTCTAGACTACCCGTTGGAAAGACCCTAGCCACTATTCCGGTCCCCTTTGTCATGGATTTTGAGCAGTTAGAGGAACAGGTAGTAGCTGACCCATTCTTAGCAAACATCATCAGAGTAATCACCACCAACCCTACCGCTTACCCACATTTTTCAAAGACTGGAACTACCTTACGCTATAAGGGACGAGTGGTCCTGCCTGCTACCTCAAACCTCATTCCGCAGCTACTACGAGAATTCCACTACAGCCCCATGGGTGGCCATGGAGGGGTTCGCCACACCTCAAGTACGATTCTACTTCCCCAACAGGACTTCTGCAACCCCTACCCATCCCTCACCAAGTATGGGAGGACATCTCCATGGATTTCATTGAAGGACTACCCAAATCACGAGGTCGTGACACCATCTTGGTGGTTGTGGATAGATTGTCCAAATATGCTCATTTTTTGTCATTATCTCATCCCTTCTCAGCCCTACAAGTGGCGCAAGTATTCCTTTCAAAGATTATAAAGCTCCATGGGATTCCTCACAGTATAGAGTCTGATCAAGATAAAGTTTTCTTGAGCCACTTTTGGTCAAAATTGTTCAGATTGCTGGGATCCGATCTTAGGCACAATTCAGCCTACCACCTCCAAACAAATGGCCAAACCGAGATGGTTAATCGATGTGTTGAAAATTATCTTCGTTGTTTTTTCGAATACAACTATAATACATCTTTCCACATACAGCCGCCAGTGTGACCCCCTTAAAGTGCTCTACGGTCATGACCCGCCCCGTGATTCGCTTTGAATGGGGATCTATTGCCAATCATGACATGGAGTCTCTCTTACTCCAACATGATGCCATCCTAATTGAGCTCAAGGCTCATCTCCACCGGGCCCAACAAAAAATGAAGCAGCAGACAGATTCTAAGCACAAGGAGGTCCAATGGTCCGTTCGGGACTGGGTATATGTTAAACTACGACCCTATCACCGTGACAACCCTAGGAGCAGAGTTCAATTTATGGCCCATTCAAATTTGAGGCACAGTAAATGGGACCGCACTACAACTAGAGCTCCTGACCAGCTCGTGATCCATCCAGTTTTCCACGTATCCCTCCTCAATAAAGGCAGCGGGGTCCCAAGCTGTTTCACCATCCATTCCCTCTACCTTATCATATGACATGGAACTCTTGGTGCAACCAACCGCTGTCCTTGGTCTTTGTCCCTCTACAGTCCCTGAAGCATCTAGACAAGAAGTTCTTATTCATTGGCATTACCTCCCAACTTATGAGGACTCATGGGAACCTTTTGGCGTGATCCAGTCTCAGTTTCCTCATTTTAACCTTGAGGACAAAGCTGCTACTTGGGCAGCGAGTAATGATAAGCCCCAAATCTGTATAACTTATGCAAGGGAGAAAAAGGGGAAGACTGGAGCCCCAGGCGACAAGTAATGAGACTAGATTTCCAGGTGATATCAAAGATTGTGTTGTGTCTTTTTGAGGCACTTGTTGAGTGTTTTTCTTGGTTGTTTTTCTGGCGATTGTGCTTGGGTCAGTATGGTCTTTTTGTGGCTTTCTAGAAACCCTTCGTTAGCTTGTTAGTTATGGGCCGTTGGCCAAGGCTACTGGGGGGAGCAGCTTGAGTGTTGCTTGTGCTCCAAGCCATTAGAGGCTTTATAAGTGTGTAATTCTTTTTTTTTAGGACTCATCAAAATTCTCCTAACATTCACTCAATATCTAGCTTAAAATCGGGTAAACATAGGCCAATGTCTATTAGCGTGAAAAAACTTATTCATAGGAGGAGAGGGCATATTACCTTGTTGTTGATTAAGTTGTGAAGAGCTATAACACTTCGGATGAGAGATGAGAGATAAATAACCAACATCATATCATTTGTTTTCACTGCATACAAAAGAGCACATATGTATCAAAAACTGAAAAAGTCATCCAACATGCTGAAAATACCAAAGGCAGAACTTAATATCCTGGCCTCACCTGCAAATGCCTTGATTAACTCAGCAACATTGAGATTTGGAAGCAAGTTGAAAACATCCTGTAATTTGATGAAAATAAAACATTGATACAGGGAAGGCCAAGGATGGATAAGACAGAAAAACTCACACAAAAGATACTATACAAGCATAATCCAACATATGAGAACCTTTTTTTTATTATGGTATTTATAGCATTTTGACCAAACAAACAACATTAATAAAACAACCAATTTTTCTATGAACATATAATCCAGGCATTGAGAAAACTAAGAGGATTTTAGGGATTATAAGTTCTCCTAATGACCAAATAACTCTCATCCAGTTTTTTGCCCAGAAGGAACCTCTTCAACCATTTGAACATGTTGATTCCATACTTCAGAACATCTCAAAGAACAACCAGGTAAAAGGCAAGTGTTGTTGATTCTGGGCGGGATTCTGAGGACAGATGCTAAAGTAGATTGTTTGGCAGTCTGATTCAAATAATGGTGAATTACACTTCTGCAACAATGAGCCGCTCAAGAAAGGAGTGTCATTGGAAGTGTAAGGATACCCAACTACATTACCACTCGGTTGCCTAAGATAGCAACCTCAAAACGACGTGAAATTGCCCTAAAAGTTTGTTCCCAAACTACACCTGATAGACATGTTGCTTGCTGCGTCTAGCACAACAAAAAGGTAAAAGAAGTCATAAATGCAAACATGCATGTGTATCTGACATGACACAAAAGAAAAACACACATAATGTTTGTCACGTTCCACATCATATGAAACATAAAGCAAGTGAATACATCATCCTCAACAACTCACACATCATCACAAAACCAAACTCATAAATAAATAAGCAACGAAAAGAAAATTGTGTAGCCAGTCTACACTGAGATGTGTTTCCTTTTCTTTGATATGATATTCTCATTTATCTACAGTTCCAAGAAGACCATCCAAACCACTCCGCATAATATAAAACACTTGCACTAGTTCCAAATAAAACCTAAAAAACAATGAAAAGAAATATAAGGTCACACATCATTTCTTCCAGAAAAATACAGATGCAATCAGACTCGCTCACTTGCACTGTCACACATGAAGGAGGGAAGGAAGCTTTCACACATACACACATGCAAGTGGCTTATAGATACAATACAGAGAAAGCAAGATAGGCGACCAAGGTAGCTCCAAAATAGAATTCTACTGACAGTAGTAGAATGCAAATGTACAAATAAATGAAGCCAACCCCACCTGGAGATGGTAAAGAATCTCATGATTTAAAGGAAGCTTTCCGTGAACCACAAGATCAAGATAGCCACGTATTTCAGTCGTGGCATCCAAACCTCTTCAAGGCTGCTAGTTTTCCAGTGACCTGTATGAAACAAAAGAGAACAGGTGGTAATTCCTTTTTTTTCTTCACATACTTATGACATCTGTGAGAGAAGATTCAACTTTCTGATATTTCTAACTGCATACAGAAGAGTCAAGTGTCGACAATTTAAAGAAAAATCAGGACAGAACCTCTGTTGGGTAAGAGTGCAATGGTCATCCTTCACATCCCTACAAGTGCTCCACCTGGGGAAAGATGGCACATGAAGTTAAATACTGAAGCACCAAAAGAGTAAATAATCCATGATAGAGTAAATTTGTATCTCACGCTCAGAATATAGTCAGGAAAAAAGGCATTGCCAAGAGAAATAATGCAACAGCTCACAGATACCCAATTCTCAACTTCATGAGCAGCAATTTCAGATGGGACATGAACAAAACCTTCTGGCTTTTCGGCAGCACTGTAAGCATACAGCATTTAGACAAACCATCTAGTTATTTAAATGGCACGCCAGAAAGAAAGTCACCAAGATTTAAGCTGATATAAATGTAAATCTACCCATTTTGCACTCAATAAATAAGAAAACATTTATATATCCATGGTTCTACCTCCTCACTTCCTCAACAGCATAATAAGCCTGGCAGGAATCTTAGCTCTTCTTGGCTGTACATCAACATGACTAAGACGCTGGGAAACATAGGCCAGCTGCAGAAACAAAAAGAAACTGATCTATTATACAGGCCAGATAAAAAGGGAAAATCAATATCCAATTTTAGAAATGTCAATATATTTGACGATCCAAGTTCGCCCTCTCATTTATTCAGTTCTATCACTGGCAACAATTAATTCAGTTCTTTTTGGTCCAATTATCATATTGAATGAAACTCGATGGGCATCACACTACACAAAATCCTTTGATTATTTAGTTGCAAGAAACATGGGGGCCATGGAAAATGTAGATAACACATTGAAAACCCAATGAGTATTTCATCTCAAGGTCTAGGCCAAGATGAATCAATATTCAAGTTGAGATCAGTTTCTTGGCCAATTTATTTATATTGAATTACCATAGATGAACTAAGGAGAAACCAACATTAGCTTGGGAAGTAACAATAATGTAACAATTCCTTCATTAATTGTTGCATCTATTTCCACCAAACTGACCACAAAAATACAAAAATTTTCAGACAACCCTCCCTATATCAACATGGGCAAATTTTGAGCTGCATCATTCCAAGTACACAACACTCTTTGAGAATGAACACAAGCTCAAGCATATAGAACAATTATGGCACAAAGTACCTCGGTCTTTTAATCTAATCACCATAATCCTACCCATCACTTTGATTGATTCAAAGAGAGGAAACAAAATTTTCAGGGATCAAAACATCTCCAACCATCACCCAGTTTTGAAGTTTATTAGCTTACAAATCACAATAATTTTCTCAGGAATACGATGTAGTTCCACCAACAAAAGAATTGCAATGATGCTTCTTGGGAATCAGATGAAGTTTCACTAACATATAAGTTGCAAAATTAATTTTCCAGAATAAGATTACATTTCAGCAATTAATTTTTTTTTTGATAGGCTACATTTCAGCAATTAATCATTGATAAGAAACAAGATCGATGAGCTTACTCATGGAACAGTCCATGAATATCTAGATCATTCTCCCGCAGCTTTGGTCCTGTGCTGTACCAACCAACCACATGCTCCTTGGCTGAAACAAGTATCATAAATTCCCATAAGAAATTGTACAAAAAATTCGCAGTGCTACCTCATCATTTATGAAAAATAATACCATTTATTCTCTTGAACATGGAAAACATTGATTCATGATAGTTGTGGTCAAGAACCATGCGGGTCCTTGTCATCTTCTTCAAAGGGTACTGCAAACAAGACACCCCACTATCAGCAACGGTCAATGAACACACCCGTACCCAATTTACAATGCCAATATTATAAACCCTAACCCTCCTTTTGGTGGGAAGAAAACTAATGAATTCAAGAGAAAATTATTAATATACTCTTTGTGGCAGTGATGCCAAAAATTATAAACAAAAATTATAAAATTATGAAACTAAGAGGAGAAAATTAGATAATGTAAAGTTGAGTGCCGAATTTCAATCATCAGCTCTGTCTTACAATATTCGTTTTCTTTTATTTTTCCACATTTTTTGAGCAACCAAAAGGAGCATCAAAATTTCAGATCTAAAGAGAATGAAGAAAGGTAGGCAAAGGTTTAAAATTGAACCTGCGAACTATTGCAGACATCAACAGTTCCTTTGAAAGAATCCACCGAGTAGAACTCCACTACTCCGCTTACGTGTCCTTGGCGACTAAGAAGTTGTCAACGATGCTGAGAAGCACAAGAGGATGGACTATGACCTTCTCGATCGGCCTGGATGATATCTGCTGCGTCTTAATCACGTCCATCTGTATTTCAATTAAAACAATTTAAAAGGATCTCCCACGGCTCAGCAGAGCTTGGCACCGCGGGCTGATCGAGTCGGGCTGGACCCACACCGGGCCAAGGGTAAAATCAGGCCAGGTCTGATTTAAATCCGCTGCCATTTTGTTGGCTCAGCCCAGCCCTATATCAGGCCGGCGGGCTAGCCCAGCCGTATGTGAAAGAAAAAAAGGTTAAATTATGTTATATTATATTAATAGATGATAAGAAACAGCCCTATGTGAAAAAAAAAGTTAAATTATGTTATATTATATTAATAGATGATAAGAAATGTATGTGAATTGAGAAAAGTTAAGAGCATGTTTTTACATTTATTTTATTTGTATTTCCAATGCTTAAAGTTCTGTTATATTAATAGATGATAAAAACTGTATGTGAATTGAGAAAAATTAAGGGCATGGTTGGTTAATTTTTTTTAAATATAGAGAACATCATTTTAATGTTCTTTAAAAACAGTTATTGTTCTTTGAATTTAGTGTGTTTTGTATTTTTTTGTGTTCTTTAGAACAAAAATAATTAGAAACTAAACATATTCTTCTTAAAAAAATGAAACCTGTTTTCAATAACACTAACCAAACATTCCCTAACAAAAACATGAAACCTGTTTAAAAACTGGTTTTTGTTCTGAAAAAGCAAGAACATGGGAGAACAAGAACAAGTTTGGTTCCCTTTTTTTTTGTTCTTAAAACATGTTCGTTTTCACTAACATCAACCAAACATTCTCTAACAAAAAACATGAAAAACCTGTTTAAAAACTCTGGTTTGTTCTGAAAAACAAGAACAGGGGAGAACAAGAACAAGTTTGCTTCCTTTTTGTTCTTAAAAAATTTGAAACCTGTTATCAATAACACTAACCAAACATTCCCTAACAAAAACATGAAACCAGTTTAAAAACTGGTTTTTATTCTGAAAAACTGGTTTTTATTCTGAATACGGGATTACGTGAAAACTGGTTTAAAAACTGGTTTTTATTCTGAAACTGGTTTCTTTTTCTTCTCAAACGGAAATATATAGAACTTCAATACATGAACTCACCAACAGGTAAGACGGCAACACTTAAAAACAAACACCTATCAATTTTATCAGTAGAATTTTAAACTAAAACATAACCTCTGTTCTAGGGTTCGTCCAATCGCCCTTGAAGGATGAAGCTGATACAAGCCGCAGCACCCATTTCCAGCATCAGAAAAAGAAATAAAAGCATTATAAGATTAAGACTTGTGTTTCACTAAAAAAAAAAAAGAGAGAGAGATCAAACGAGAAAAAATAATTTGAAGCAAAAGTGATGATTTTTTTACCTGAGGAAAACAAATATAGAGGAAGAGGATCACTGGATCAGACGAAGGAGAAGACAGGAAAATGCTTGGAGGATCGTCGTCGAGGAGCTGGTCCGCTTACGGCAAGAACCGAGAAGGAGAAGATGCTTGGGTTTTTGCAAAGCCAAAGAACAAAGGGAAACTAGGGCTTGGAATTTGGAATGATTGGATAACCGTAAATTAGGCTTTTTGCACTTTAGCAAACCGGGCCACCCGATCCGGTTCTTATAGACCCAATGGGTTAATCGGATCGGGTCAAATTTGACCTGATTTTTTCAGGCCAATATAATTAGAGCCTAGCCCGACCCTAAAATTGTCGGCTCTAGTCTAAAGTCTAAGAACAACTCCAATGAGAACATCAAAATGGAGTATAAAATTTCCCATTTTATGTCTTATTTGGACTTTGAGATCCCGTTTTATGTTTCAATAAAATGATGCATTCCAACCCAAGTAATCAAAATTTAAAATAGAGAGGACTTATTCACTCCTTGGATGAATTACCCTAAACCAAGTTTTTGGCATATTCATTAAATGTGAATAGAATAGGTAATAATGTCTATTTTTTAATAAGTATTATTAAATAATTAGAAAAAATAATGAATTGAAGCAAACTCAGGTAGGGTATAATTGAAATTAGTAAAAATAAATAAGAAATTAAAAACAAGCTTATATATGGAGGTTTGGGAGAAAGCATAAGTTAACAATGAAATTGCAACATCTTTTTGAATTGATGAATTTTTTTTTTTAAACCAATAATAATTTTTTTATGAACGAGCATAGATTGGCCGCAAAGTGGAAGATTCTGTTTGATTAGGACCTGCTCTGATTATTGTTTTTTAAAACTCTTTCTCGATTCTAAAAATGTGCTAATAATAAGGAAAAGATTAAAACACGTTGTTCATTACAACCCTGTAGTGAATATAACGGTTTTTAAATAACACTAAATTAATGTTTTTCATGTTTTTAAAAATTGTTATTAAGAACAAATTTCAAAAAACAGGAACCAAACATGTTTGTTTTTTTCTACATGAAATGTCAGATACACACTCACTACTTTTTGCTTCATGTAAATTTTTTCCCCCTCACTGCCAATCATTCTCTCATTCTGCCATATCACCAATGTCGTTTGGTTGATCAAAGACTCAAATCTTGGTAAGATTGTCTTGCCTTGGAATCACCAGGATTAGATGAATCAACATCACTTTTTTCCCGGCTATCGTCTTCAACGTTTTTATTTAGCCTTACAAGAGGAAAGCAAACTCAACTAATAGATATGCGTCTCTAAGAGCATCTCCAAAAGGCTCAATAAATCCCTTCACTTAGTTATTTTAGATAGTTTTTCCCTTAAATGCAACTCCAATAGCCTAACTATTTGCTCTACTCCTTAGCTTTCATTTCACACATCTTGCGAAGTTATCTCTCGCCACAAGAGTTTTTTGATTCATCCAAATCTTTCTCCCTCCCTCCCTCCCTCTCATTCCCTTTCCTTCTCTCTCCCTTGATACCATCTGGTTCCAAACATTTCAAGCTGCTGCACTTCTCTTCTCAAAGCCTCTGCTGCAAACTCCTCTGACAAAGAATTTTATTTTTTATAGGTTATTTTCTTGGTTTGGTTGATGAAATTTGCTATTTGATCTACTAATCATAGATCGGAATCCTCCCTTCACCAAGGTTGTAGGCAATCTCAGCTGGGCTCGACACTTCGATTCACACCATCACCGACGCCTGCATCATGGCTACCTACTTCTGCACTTATTTCTCGCTCTAAAATGAGGAATTGAAATTTGATTTAAGTTCGGGGAAAAACCCGATTCAGAAAGGGTGAAACTGTGTCGTTTTGTTGTCTAAAAGTATGAGTTTTTAAAAAATTCGAATTTGGAAAAGGCCTAATTCAAATCGAGGCTAATAGTGGTACTGCTTTTAAATGGTTGATCAAGTGTCGAATGACGAGGGCAACAATGAAAAGAAAGAGGATTTGTCTTTGCAATAAATGTGAGGAACATTTGTGATTCTCGATTTTGCAAATGTGTTTGTTTATTGCTTTTTGGAGATGAAATGAGTTGACAACGTTGCCCATTTTGGATATATACCATCAACAAGGTAATACCCCATTGTATAATCGTTTCCGTTGACTGAGAAATTAGCTGGAGGAGCCGACCTTTTGAAAGGAGAGCAAAAACAGAAGAACGTTCTAGTATTTTAGATTTTATTATTGAAAGTTACTAGTTACTACATAGCTGAAATATATACAATATTAAGGACACTTAAATGCTAGTTAAAATAGATAAATACAATATTTTAATATATTTTTAAATAACTATTTTAGATAAATTTTCCTTATTTGAAGATGCTCAATTCAGTAAAAGTGAAGGTAAAAGAGGAAAATTGTTTATCATGTGTCATCATCTCCCAGAATATTGGTGGATTTAAATGTTTGTCTGGTTTTCTATAAATGTTCAACATTATTTCAATTCAAAATAAGAATCCAACATTATTTATCCTTATATTATAAATACCCACGACCAGTGTAATGAGAGTATTGAAATAGGCAGGCTTGAAAAGATTCTTACAGTTGTGCTTACAATTCATGCACGAGCTGCCTTCGTTGCCACACAATATAAAGGACGTGTCAATATTCACAACCTAAACCCGATTAATCGCAATAATGTTTTCACAACATCTCGCTAACCCAAACCCAACCCATTTTATTATTCGTGGCTACAAACACCAATACGACCAATTTACCTTGCTTATTTGAAATAATAAGAATTATAATTAATCATTCACGATATTTAATACAAATAACCTATTAAACTTAACATGTTTATTAATTTTATTATTTAAATTAATAGAAATTATAATTAATAATCCATATTTAACACAAACAACTTATTAAATTGGTTAATTAATTAATATACCAATGAAGATTCAGATCAAATCATGCATAAATCAACACGAATACATCCATTATTAAACGACAGACGAGCTCAACATTAATATAACCCAAACACTAATATACTTAACCCTAACTCGCAAACCGCGTTGATTCGTCAGATTCACGTGTCGTATCAAATTTTGTCAACCCTACTTATTGTGATTGTGGATTATATGTCGGTTCCCTGAAGCCACTCTTTCTTTAAGAATTCGAGTCTCAATCTTCTTTAATTCTTTTCCACCATTTTCACCACTGGAGTGTTTCTCCTTGAAAGTTGAGAAAGGGGAAAAAAAGAAAAGAAAAAACTGTCACATGCCCAAGGTTGTTCAAGGTTCTAAAATTTATCCTGCCATTGATTTTATTTTTTTATTAATTATTATTATTTTTATTGACATAGGAACTACACGAAATGGTCTAAAGAAGGCCCAATTATTAAGCTTACCTACCATCAACCCTCTTAAATCCATCTCTCTCTCTCTTTAGGGCTTTCTTTTCCCACTTTTGGTCTTATGAACAAACATAAGACCAATTTTGGGAGAGAAAGAAAGAAAAAAAGAAACAACCCAGACAATATGGGCTCCTCCATTCATATACATACACTAAAAAGACTTAAAAAAACTCAAATTGAATGGATAGATCACATCATTTATTGAAGAGGAGAAACACAAGATTTCATCAATACTGATCACTACAACCAAACAAAACTTAAATAGAAAGACTGTATCGAGCAAACGACATTCAAACGAAGATCCATTGGTGCCAAAAGATCCGTATCGATGACTACTATATGTGCCTTTAGGAATGAAACAAACCACAACATAAAACACGCCTTGCACTTTGTAACTTGCATTCAGATAGACATTATAATTTGGCCACTTTTTCCTTCTGACATTTAATTTAGAATTGTTTACATGTGTTAAAGATCGAAAAGTGAAGCCTGCATCCGCAAATTGCATCTCGATATTCATATCCCAGTAATTGCTATAAAAACCACTTATAATAATCGATTTTGCCTTTATAGAGACTTTGGTTTTGGTTAGTTTATATAAGGAACCTAAACAACAATTTAAAGAATGTTTGACTGACAATTCATCCATGTCATGCAGTTCCCAAGAATCGCAAATCATTACGTAAATCGATAAACTTAGAAAAACAACTCGGGTCGCTACTAAAACATAAAGATAAACCAATGAGCCAAAACAATGTATGTTGCCTAACCAGGTCAGCCTTGCATCCATCAAAATGCCTAATGACCTGAAAAGAGGAAGATGACAAATAGGGTCAGATATATCATTTATTAAACAGCCAAAAACTAAAAGGAAAAATTATTCAAGATAGCACACAAAAACAATGTGCCAGCCTGGGAAGTGGCATGTCTATTATTATGTTGCCTGTCCACAAGCATGCATGTTTGCATGTCATGATTGTCATCATTCATATCGGCGCCCAACTTTCAGCGCTAATAATAGACACAAGCATAACACATGAAAGCTCGAGAATCACCGAGCGAAGATATTTGAATAAATCAACCCACAAAAGTGGCATTGAAGGATTTTGGCATGTGGTTATGATTAATGAACAAGACTAATCTTACCAATCATATCCCCAACTGGCCCTCAAGAAAACCAAAAGAACATAGAAGACGTGGAAGAATTGACCTCAAAAGAGAGAGACATGTAGTTCACAGGAAAATTGTCATGACTCAAATGGTCACAAAATTAACCCATTCAAAATTAAGTTCACTCATCTGGAAACCAATGACTTTGCATTTCATCATCTACCCACTGTGCAACCCCAACACTGCCCACACTACATAAATTTCTTTTATGAAATTCTTCAAAGTATACACAAAGTATAAAAAAGGGCCCAAAGCTTACAAGAAGAGAAAAGCAAGAAACAAACCCTCCACTCTAACAACCAAAACTATGTGTAGCTGCCTCAACACCCCAAACAACCTTCCGAATGTGAAACCAACAACCCCAATGATCTGAAACCCCACAGAAACCCTTCACCACTCTCCCCCTTGCCTCTAGCTGACAGAGAGTTTAATCAATTGAGTGCTTCCACTTTTGGCCTCCCACCCGCAAACCCCCCCCTCCCTTAAAGGTCCCTTTGTTGCCTTCCATCTTCCTCAAATGGAGAAAATATGCTTTTCATATCTCTCAACCAGCCTCTTCGAAAGAGCCACATCTATGTGCACTTAAGGGAAAGAGAAACTGTTTCTAATTCTATACTATGAAGACTAATGAGACAATGAGATTAATTCAGTTACATAATTTGGAGAAGCACCATTTATTTATTTTTTTCACTGACAAAAATAATGGATAAAAATGACTTGGAGGGGGAAATTGACTAACCACTTCAACAATACGAGCATTTTTTATATCACCCTGGACTTGAATTACCCCTTCAATTGGAGCCATGGGCTGCAAATCAATCGCTCAATAAGAGTAAGATCACCCGCCCCTGCAAATTTTTATTAATAGCTATTAGCTTGGCAAAGATGTCTGTCAAAAGAGAGTGACTAACAATTTAGAGATTTAACTTTTATAAATCAGTAAAGTTAGAGAAGATAAAGGGAATTATGAAGTCAAAAAAAAAAAGGGTAAAAGCACGAAAGATATATTAAATTATGAAAGGAACAAGAAGGAAGAGTTGGAGGAAAGAATTCCTTGTGTTTTTCATTGATTCATTGTGAATATATATACAAAATAATGGGGATTACAACACTATAAAGACAAGTTTCCTAATGGTGCTACAACCTATATGTAAAGTGATATATGTTATAACACTCCCCTCACAAGTCAAGATGCATATTTAATCATGCCCAACTGTTATGATAAATAACTAACCTCCTCGGGTCCCCACTTAGGGCTTTTGTGAAGATATCACCCACTTCTAGTCTTCACAACCTCGTAGAAATCAAGCCGAAGCAGCTTCTTCACCCAACCAAATGACAATCTATTTCAATATGTTTAGTCCGTTCATGGAATACAAGATTAGAAGCAATATAAAGGACAACCTGGTTGTCACACCAGAGTTTTGCTGGGACTGGTGTCTTAATGCCTACTTTCATCAAAGAGGTAACGGGGTCATACGATCTAACATACTGACCGCCACATCGCCTATATTCGTGATCGACTAGATCGGGAGACAACACTCTGTTTCTTACTCTTCCATGAGACTAGATTCCCTCCAACAAACACATAGTATGTCGAAGTGGACCTCCTGTCCTCCTTAGATCTTACCCAATCAATATCCGTGAAACACTCGCCTATTAGCGCCCACGACATCGTATAAAATACCACGCCTTTGTCATTTTGAAGTAACATAGAATCCGTTATACAAATTGCCTAATGATCAATTGTCGGGAGTACATACGTGACAAGATACAACATCGATTGAGTGGGCAATTTCATGACGAGTAACTGTAAGGCAATTAAGCTTCCCAATTAGTTTTCTATATCTCTCAAGATCCTCAAATGTTTCGCCTTCTCTAGTAAGGTGTACGCCTGGAACCATAGGAGAACGTGTAATATTTTACTTCAACTTTCCGCCTCTGACAGATTAAGCACATATTTCCTTTGAGATAAGAAGATTCCATGTTTGCTTCGCATAACTTCAATGCCCAAGAAGTATCTTAGCATTCCTGAGTCCTTTGTATGGAATTGGCTTTGAAAAAAGGACTTAAGAGATGAGATGTCTTTAAAGTCATTCTCAATGATAACCATATCATCCACATACACTACCAACAAAATGATACCTGAACTGGAGTTCCTATAGAAGACGGAGTTGTTAGATTTACTCTTCTGCATGCCAAATTCCTCAATGACTTGACTGAATTTACCAAACCACGTACGTGAACTCTGTTTCAAACCATACAAAGAATTCCGAAGATGACAAACCTCTTTATCTCCCCGACCAACAAAACCCCTGAGGTCACCCATATACACCTCCTCCCTTCCGATGGCCTACGAAGAAAGACATTCTTAATATCAAGCTGGTGGAGATTCCAATTATAAGTGGAAACTAAGAAAATAAAAAGCCGAACATATGTCATCTTAGTAACAGGGGAGAAAGTGTCAGAATAATCCATGCCATAGGTCTGGGCATACCCTTTAGCAACAAGGCAAACTTTCAATCGAGCAAAGGATCCATCAAGATTAACCATTGCTGTAAACACCCAACGAAAACCAATGGCTTTCTTCCTAGTAGGTAAACGAACCAAGTCCTAAGTACCATTGTCAGTCAAAGCATCCATCTCTTCTATCATAGCACTACGTCAACCAAGGTGAACAAGGGCTTAAAACTCAGAGGCAACGTAACAGCTTCCAAGGATGCAATAAAAGAATAAAGAATGCGATGACAAGGGTCATAAGAGAGCAAAAGAAGGAAATCGGATGAGCATATCGAATGCTTATCTTTACGAGAGCAAATGGTTACCACATCACTGATCCGATGTTGAAGAACCGGTGGAGGGATCGAGATCGGGGTGTTTGGGCGCCTAGTGCAGTAATCTAAGTGATAGGAGGTTTTACCTAAGTAGGGACATGAGCAAGTTCGGTAGAGAGAATGGGAGAGGCAAGAGTATAACATTCTCAAGAAATGTGACATCAACCAAAACCAAATACCTACGAAGACTAGGGCAATAACATCGATAGCCCTTTTGAACTCGAGAATAACCAAGGAAGATACACTTGGTACATGGGGATGAACATCTCGAACAAAACAGCAGACAACCAACATCCGATGCTTAATAGGAACAAAGGTTAATTTGGAAAGAATGTGATACTGAGTGTCCCAATTCAAGATCGAGGAAGGCATCCGGGCTAATCAATAAACAAGCGGTGGAAACAACAAATACTTAGAAATGATTTGGGCACATTCCAGCCAATAGCCCAAGCAATTCAAGGAGGTGTCTATTCTTTCTCTCACCTACCCATTCGGGGAAGGAGACAACGTATGTTCGATCAAGGATGTCATTTTGAAGCATGAATGACTGAAACATGTTCTTTAGCATTATCACTTCTCAGACTTTGAACAGAAACATGAAATTGAGTGTGTATCTCAGCATAAAATGCACGGAAATGAGAAAATAACTCAGAACGGTTTTTTCATTAAATATAACCAAGGGTTCGTGGAATAATCATCAACAAAAGTGATTAAAGTATCGAAACCCAGCCATCCCGGGGACAATTGACACACCAGACATCCGAATGGATCATTCAACGCAACACTAGCTTGTTTATTGACCTAGACTATAAGAAAGACAATGATGCTTTGCAAATTGACAAGACTCACAATCTAATAACGACAAACTTGAAAACTATGGACACAACTTTTTTAACAAGGGAAGAGAGGGGTGGCCCAATAAACAATGTGTCTCAAATAGTGTAGTAACTCTAGAACAAGAGACAGGTCTCGGTACTGCATGATCAAGAATGTAGAGACCCCTAGACTCACGTCCTCTACCAATAATATGCTTCGTCATAAGATCCTAAAAGAGACAAAAATTAGGGAAGAATGAGATATAACATTTAAGTGCTAGATTTAATTTGCTCACAAACATCAAATTAAAAGAGAAATTAGGTAAACTTAAGACGGATGATAAAGGGAGAGATGAGCAGAAAAATCAGGTTCGACCTAAGAACACATGATCAGGACACATCCGTCGAAGGATAAAGTAGGCGGAAGGTCAGCGAACAAAGATAGAGAATAAGCTAGAATTACCTGTCATGTGATCCGTTTCTCCGAAATCAATGACCCATTCGGAGGACAAAGAAGAGACAAGACATTTCTTCGAGTTGTTTGACTCAACAATAGCAAAGAATCGAGTAGTATGGAGACTTCCACGATTCTTAAAGTGGAACCCGACTAATCTTCCGCTGAACTCGAATCGACCGATCTAATGTCTCATTGTGAGGAAGCTACACAGCGCACTCGAAATCTCCGATTTCGACTCTACCGCTTCTACGCCAGATCACGCTGCTTATGGTAGTATTAACAAACAACCTCCAAGAGCTTGTCCCTCTGTAGCCAATTATCCGACCACTATTTTGTAATGCTGCTTTTGACTCACCATCGTCTTACCAACATGGGCACCGCTTCATTCCGGGGCAGTAAGGAGGAGGTGTAGACGAGGAGGTCTTTGTGCGAAGTGTCTCTCAATAATGTTTCTCGAAGGACGAGATCTCGTGGTCGACAAAATTGCGCTTTACCGTAATCATACTCCAAAAAGGAGTGTGGCTAGGAAACTCATCACTGCCATATTTTCCCGTTAAGCTTGTTGAACCTTAACATCGGGACTAAATGGTAGTAGTGTATTCAGTTCCTCATGTCTTTTTATAATCCATGACGAGTTCTGTGAGGGACCGATCTTGTTTCTCGGTGAGATAAAAGGCTATACATACATAAAACATACGAGAAATATTCCCTTTGTCAGAATACACAAACTCCAAATATCCCATTAGTTCTTTAACAAACTCATAGTGATTAATGAGGGTGAGTACTTTTCCATTAATAGAATTACGAATTGGTAGGAAGAGACAAGCATCATCCTCCAGCCATCGGTCTTTCGAATCATCAATAGAAGGGTCCTTATCAAGATGATCGGGTCATAATAATACCCGTGAGTATGATTGTTTTACTCCAACTGAGTAATTTGGGACCACCGCCATTCCGTGATTTTAGACATCATTGGGACCACTTCAAGCGTCGGAACAGGCTTATCTTCTAAAGAATCTGAGCTACTCATTATGAAGTTAAAGAAAAGATATTAAAGTGCATGACACTTTCGTAAATCAACCTGACAGATTCCTCTGAAAAACCTTGGATCCCACAACAAAAAGTCTTATAAATCCCCAAAATAGTTGGAATCTAGCACCACAAACCACACCAATCAACTCAGAGAGGAGACGCACCACACATAGTGGTTTCGAAGAGGATCTGAGCCTCCACGCTGGGCTTATTCCTGAGCAAAATCTCACGATGGGCACATGTGAGCATCACGCGCCAGGCTCCCGCCACCGTGACTTGGTGGCCCGACCGCCTGGGCCGGGTCGACACTTCTTCCCCCCGCCGACAATGCCGATTCACGCACCGGTCGAACTAGGTGTTTCAAAACACCCTCATTCCTTCTACTCATTCCAAAGCTCTTCAATCCGAGCCTCAGAGCTCTAATACCATGAAAGAACAAGGAAGAGTCGTGGAAAGAATTTTGTGTTTTTTATCGACCATTGTGAATATATATATATATATATATATATATATATATATACACACACACACACAAAAGACAATCTAACTTTCCTAATAGATTATAACTCTATAAGACAAGTTTCCTAATAGGTTACAACTCTATATGTTAAATAGATATATGCTATAACAAATTAAATAAACAAAGAAAAAGAGGCACCAAAAGACTAAACCAATGCATATATGGACTATACAAAAGTCGCCTAAAGCTAGAGCAGAAAATAAAAGTATGCAAAAAACCTCACCCTCCTTCATTTATAACCCAACCTATAAAAAAAATTTGACTAAAGATATAAGTCTTCATCCATACACAACTTAGATCAAGACCAATAGTAACAAACAAATAATTTTTCATCCTTTGGATTGAAAGCTCCTCATTATCAAAAGCAATTTTATTTCTTTCCTTCCAAACCATGCACAAAAGGCACAAAGTAGCTACCCTCCAACCCTTCTTCCACAAATTTCTGTTCCACAAAAAGCTTTCATGTCAATCGACAAGAAAATCCCTAACTAATAACGAAGACCCACAACACCCTAGCTAGCGCAATGAATAAAATATGATCGGGCCGACTTTCTTCAATACAATAAAGGTAACATCTATTAGGAAGGATCGCCTCTTATTTAATCGGTCCATGTTGTAAAGCCTAAATTTACAAAACTTCCCAAACGATGAGCCCCACTTTAATAGGGACGCACAAGAAAAATGGAATTGTATCTCCATGCTCAATAAAACGACAGAGCTTTGACTAAAAATTTCCTGTCCTTAAACTCTTTTCAAAGCATTCCATCCTCCGAATTGGAAACCACCCTCTTTCCCTATAAAGTCTAAATGAATCTCTCCATTCCCTAATCATTGAATGACCTACGATAATGAGGATTCAAACTCCACACCTATACCACTAAATCCCAAACCTCCAACCCAAAAAACTTTTAAGGTTACCAAGGCATATAAGGAAGAGAAAAGCAACACATAAAACTTCACTGTACACCACTTATCCTTCCGAAAATGCACTCTTTTTCCATTATCCACTATGAAGATGATTTTACTAAAGAATAGGGACCCCTTCCTAATTTCTTTCCAAAGCCCAACACTTTGCCTCTTTACTTCTCAGGCACACCCCCATTCTTCACCACCAAACCTCATACCTATAACTTTCTTCCAAAGGGTCTCTTTTCTTCCACAAAATGGCCACGTCATTTACACAAAGGACCTTATTGAGAGTAGAAAGATATCTAACACCCAATTTGTCCTTTCCTTTTTTGAACATAGAGTCGCCCACTTCACAAAATGAGACTTCCTCTCCAATGATCCCAACCCCAAAGGAAGTCTCTTTGGATCTACTCTAATCTGATAACTCTTCTTAGACAGAATGAAGACATGAAGTAAATGGGCATATGACATACAAGACAGCGTGCTTCGCATGAGAATGATTCTCCCTAATTTGGAAATAAATTGCTTATTTTGCATGGCTAAATTTTTCAAACCTCTCCTCCACCCCATCCCACACCACCACAAATCTATGCAGTCTCTTAAGGGAAGCCCAAAGTAAGAAGAGGGCAACACACACATTCTACACCTACGTTCAAGGGACAAAACCTTTAGATTGCCAACCCACCCCACCAAAAGGACTTCACTCTTATCCTTGAGTCTCAATCCTAAGATGGCTTCAAACCACATTAACAATCAGCTCAAAGAGGCCATCTCATCTTGAGAAGCTTCACAAAAAACCAAGTATGTCATCAAGAATCGCGAAATTAGTGATTTGAGCTTCATTCCACCTCTTCCTTTTCCTCGCATCCAAATAAAAAGCCCCTTAGCATGTACTTTATTGATCAAATAGCTAAAGCTTCCCATCCCTATTACAAATAAATGCAAAATTTAAAAGAGCCTTGCCCTCAAAGCCCTTGAGTTATGGAAGAAACCAAACAAGCTATCATTTATCAAATAGATAACATCGAGGTGGAAATGCATCACTTTATCCACCTTGACTATTTCTCCTTGAAACCCATTTTTTGCATCCAATTTGAGTGATTGTAAGCCTTCTAAATATCTAGCTTGCATAAAACTCTACTCTTTTTCCTTCTATGCAGGTTATCTATGGTCTCATTTTACAAGACAAAACTTATAATAACTAATTAGATAGCACCTCTTAGTTTAGCATTTTCCCATTCGGAGTACACAAGTTGTGAGGCACAATTGTCAAGTATCCAAATACAAAGTGATGGAAGATCAAAGCATTAATCGGATGCATACATAAGCACATGTATATATGCATAAATATGGAAGTAAGGAGATATGAAATAATTATAATAGCTCCTATATCATTAACTTTTTCCACGGAACCATTTGTAGCCAATCAAACCCAAATAAAGAGAATTTTAATCTTATGCGGTGGGAAAAGCTGGCCGAAAGACAACTTACGACTCAAAACCTATAGAAACAATGTGAAGGATCAGAGACAGTCAAGGATAATCTGTAAATCACTGCACAAACAACATTGGCACCGCAGTTACTTCAACCCACTGGAGCATGATCTATCAAATGCCCTTCCTTCAACATGATACAATACCAGGGGAAATCTTTTCAAATTCAAATGACATGATAAAGATTGTTAACAGAGGGAATATCCAGAATCTCTATTCTAATGAGATTGGAATTGGCTCAGAGCACATCTCCCAAATTTTTAGCCCAAGGCCACATGAAGTGAAGGGAAGATGGTAAAAAGGGTACCTTAAAAACAAATAACCTAGATTAATAACCCATAGTAATGGTAAAGGCTATCATTTTCTCCTCCCATTTCAAAGCAAAATGAACAGTATCACCACATTGCTTCAAAAGTTCCATTCCCACCTTAGTCTGTATTAGTTTTAAGTACAAAATGTTTTTAAGAAAAGCATTTTCCAAACAATAACCTGTGGAGAATCAATGTGAATGCTGAAATTTAACTGCTCAAGTGCGTGTGTTTTTAGGGAACTCAGGGCTAGAGAGTTGAGTGTAAATAAATGTATGAATATCATACAAAGAAAGGAGTTTCATTAACATAAACACATATCAATTATTTATATCATTTCGCTGTTTCTACTTGAAACAACAACAATCTACAAGCCATTTACAATTGCACATACCCGACTCCAGCCTACTGTGGGCCGACATAGATCTACCACCCGCTTGACCCGAAATCAAATTGGTATCAAACAAATTAAAGGTGAAAATATGTTCAAATCGTGATACATATTAAAATGAAGCCAAAAGACCTAAAACATTTGACTAGAGTGCATCTTATGTGAAACCACAACAAACAGTCTATTGGGCCATAAAGTTAGTAGCTTCTAGAGTATTCAAATAACATAAAATAATCCACACTCATAGCACTATTTCATTTATGCAATCACCAATCTCTGAGAATATTCAGTTTTCCCTAATTAACAAAAAAATGATATAAGAAAAAGAAAGCACCTACAACTTAATTGTATTCTTTAACCTTTTGCATCTGAGAAAAAATTACACCCCTAATACTTTCAGGAGGGTTCTCAACCCAATCACCAAGAACAGACTCTCTGAACCTGCTGCCCATGAAATTCACTGTCATATTCAGGATAGCCGCCCGAACCAGGTCTACACAATCCTGAATAATCAACCAGGCCATAGAATCCAATATTCTACTCTACAATATGCCTCAAGAGTCAAGACTCGTAGACTCCCTGGCTTCCTACTGAATTACCAGATGTATTGCGTTTTAGAATCGATTATTGTTTTCCTAGAATGCCAGTTCAGCTGTTGGGCAGCCTAATTAATTTCAAGGTATGCCGACTAAGGCCAAGGCTTTCCTCCTGTTCCCAAGGTCACTTCATTTCACAGCAGTTGTAATTTGTCTGCTTGGTTAAGGATTAAAACACATTGCCTGCCAAGTCATTTCTCAGGAATCAACAAGTTGACTTGATCCGTATATAATAGTGCTGAAAAGTTGCAGTTGCAGGCAGATGGAAAAACAAAATCATGTACGGAAGGATTTCAAAGCCTATTAAATGACAAGCAATAGAAAATAGTTCTCCCCCGCCCCCCGAAGGGATTAGAGGTTTTTAAATCAAGAGAATAGGATATAATGTTAACAAGTTTCCTCATCAGCTAAAATGGCAACTGAGAATTTTGAACAAAAGAACCAAATCAGAAGGCTGGCTGGGTTTTAATGTCTCGACGATATGAGATGATGATATCAAATGGCAAGTAAAATACAGTATCAACAATATATAATATAAAATCAACAAGGACTATGAATCTCGAGTTCAGAGCCCTGTCATCTCTGTTGTGGAGAATACAAAAAATTCTCAAGAATGAGAACCTCAACAGTTGAATTTAACTGGTTCTCTCCACCCCCAAAAGCCTGAGCTCTATCATGGCTAAAACTCCAGAGACCAATAAAAAGGTCCCCATGTTCAGCTTCCAGCAACGGCAGGGACTGCTGCTGGTTTTGCATCCTCCGCTTTCTCATGCTCTTTGTTAAGCATCTGAAAACCAAATTTCAGTGTGTAAAGATTAACAACTAAACAACTTTTCTAACAGAGAGCGTAAGTTATCTAACATCCAACACACATATGATGATATAGAGTCAAGTAATTTGATACAGAAGATATAAAAAAAAAAAATTATTTATCAACATCCCATAAATTTCAACCAAAGATACTTGCTTAAACTGCAAATACTAGCTTCACTGCCAATCATTGCATTCAAAGATATCTAAAAGCTTCTTGTTGATGGTGGCAAGATATATTAACCTCACTATGCCTATCCACAAATTAAGTAACATGCATGGAAAAAAACAACACAACTAATATCCTTAAACTGACATAAATTCTCCTAACATTCACTCAATATCCAGCTTAAAATCAGGTAAACATAGGTCAATATCTATTAGCATGAAAAACCTTATTCATAGGAGGAGAGGGCATATTACCTTGTTGTTGATTGCTAGAAGAGCTATAACACTTCGGATGAGAGATGAGAGATAAATAACCAACATCATATCATTTGTTTTCACTGCATACAAAAGAGCACATATGTAACTGAAAAAGTCATCGAACATGCTGAAAATACCAAAGGCAGAACTTAATATTCTGGCCTCACCTGCAAATGCCTTGATTAACTCAGCAACATTGAGATTTGGAAGCAAGTTGAAAACATCCTGTAATTTGATGAAAATAAAAAAATTGGATAAAGGAAGACCAAGGATAGATAAGACAGAAAAACCCACACACATAAAGATACTTCATAAAGGCATATCCAACATATCAACCATTTTTTATTATGGTATTTATAGCATTTTCATCAAACAAACAACATACAAACATCCAATTTTTTCTATGAACTTATATAATCCAGGCATTGAAAAAATTCAAACAGTGATTTTATTTATGTTCTCCTGATGACCCACAATCCTCATCCAGTTTTTGTGTCTGCATGAACCTCTTCAACCATTTGAACATGTTGGTTCCATACTTGTGAACATCTCAAAGAACAAATCAGGAAGGAAAAGGTTGTTGGATTCTGAGTGACGGATGCTAAAGCAGATTGTTTGGCAGTCTGATTCAACAATGGTATTAACTTTTCAACAATGGGCTACCAAGAAAGGAGGCCATTGGAAGTGTGTAAGGATACCTAACTACATTAGCACTCAGTTGCCTAAGATAGCAACATCAAAACGGTTAAACTTCCCTAAAAGTTTGTTCCCAAACTACACCTGAGACATGTTGTTATTGCTATGTCTGTAATAAACCACAAAGCAAAAAGAATGTCATAAATGCAAACATGCATGTGTATCTGACATGACACAAAAAGAAAACATTATTAATGGGTTTATCATTGTTCCACATCATAAGAAACATAAAGCAAGTGAATACATCTTCCTCAATAACTCACACATCATCACAAAACCAAACTCATAAATAAATAAGCAATGAAAAGAAAACAGTGTAGCCAATCTACAGAGATTTGTTTCCTTTCTTTGATACTTATATTCTCATTTATCTACTGGTTCCAAGAAGACCTTTCCAAACCACTCCGTATTACAAAACACTTGCACTAGTTCAAAAAATAAATAAATACCTAAAAATAATGAAAAGAAATATGAGGTCACACATCATTTCTTCCAGAAAAATACAGATGCAATCAGACTCCCTTGCTTGCACTGTCACACATGAAGGAGGGAAGGAAGCTTTCACACATACACACATGCAAGTGGCTTATAGATACAATACAGAGAAAGCAAGATATGTGATCAAGGTAGCTCCAAAATAGAATTCTACTGACAGTAGTAGAATGCGAATGTACAAATAAATGAAGCCAACCCCCACTGAGATGGTAAATCTCATGATTTAGCGGAAGCCACAACCACAAGATCAAGATAACCACGTATTTCTCTCTCAGTCGGCATCCAAACCCTTCAAGGCTGCTAGTTTCAGTGACCTGTAAGGAAACAAGAGAACAGGTAGTAATTCCTTTTTTTTCTTCACATACTTGCGACACCTGTGAGGGAAGATTCAACTTTCTGATATTTCTAACTTGATACAGAAGAGTCAAGCGTCAACAATTTAAAGAAAAATCAGGACAGAACCTCTGTTGCAAGAGTGCTAATGGTTGTATCCTTCACATCCCTAAGCAAGTGCTCCACTCCTGGGGAAAGATGGCACATGAAGTTAATTACTGAAGACTCAAAAAAGTAAATAATCCATGATAAAGTAAATTTGCATCTTCTTGTTCAGAATACAGTAAGGAAAAAAAGGCATTGCCAAGAGGAAAATAACAGGTGTTTCAGCTCAAGAGATACCAATTTCCTCAACTTCATGAGCAGCAATTTCAGATGGGACATGAACAAAAACCTTCTGGCTTTTCTGGGTAGCATTCTGTAAGCATAAGCAAGCACTAGAGTAAACCATCTAGTTATTTAAATGGCACGCCTTAGAAAGAAAGTCACCCAGATTTAAGCTGGATATAATGTGACCAATCGATTTTGCACCCAATAAATAAGAAAACATTTATGATATCCATGGTTCTTACCTCCTTCACTTCCTCAACAGCATAATAAGCCTTGGCAGGAATTCCTAGCTCCTTTGGTTGTACATCAATTATGACTAAGACAGGGTTGGGAACATAGCTGCTGAACCAAAAACAAACTGATCTATTATACAGGCAAGATAAAGGAAAACCAATATCCACTTTTAGAAATGTCAATATATTTGATGATCCAAGTTCGCCCTCTCATTTATTCAGTTCTATCACTGGCAACAATTAATTCAAGTTCTTTTTTGTCCAATTATCATATTGAATGAAACTCAGATGGGCATCACACTACACAAAACCTTTGATCATTTAGTTGCAAGGGCCTAAGGAAAATGTAGCTAACATATTGAAAAACCAATAATGAGTATTTCTCATCTCAAGGTTCAGGCTTTTAAGGTGACTCATTATTCAAGTTGAGATCAATTTCTAGGCCAATTTATTTATATTGAATTACCATAGATGAACTAAGGAGAAACCAACATTAGCTTGGGAAGTAACAATAATGTAACAATTCCTTCATTAATTGTTGCATCTATTTCCACCAAACTGACCACAAAAATGCAAAAATTTTCAGATAACCCTCCCTATATCAACATGGGCAAATTTTGAGCTGTATCATTCCAAGTTCCCAATGGAGGTAGCAAAGAACAATACATAATCAAGCAAGGGAAAGAAAAGGCCAAAGTACACAACACTCTTTGAGAATGAACACAAGCTCAAGCATATAGAAATAATTATACAACAAAGTACCTTGGCTTTAATCTAACTCATAATGTCACTTTGATTGATCCAAAGAGAGAAAACAAAATTTTCAGGGATCAAAACATCTCTAACCATCACCCAATTTTGAAGTTTATTAGCTTACAAATCACAATAATATTTCTCACGAATAAGATGTAGTTCCACAAACAAAAGAATTGCAATGATGCTTCTTGGGAATCGGATGAAGTTTCACTAACATATAAGTTGCAAAATTAATTTTCCAGAATAAGATTACATTTTAGCAATTAATCATTGATAAGAAACAAGATCGATGAGCTTACTCATGGAACAATCCGTGAATATCTAGATCATTCTCCCGTAGCTTTGGTCCTGTGCTGTACCAACCAACCACATGCTCCTTGGCTGAAAAAAGCATCATAAACTCCCATACGAAATTGTACAAAAAAATCGCAGTGCAACCTCATCATTTATGAAAAATAATACCATTTATTCTCTTGAACATGGAAAACATTGATTCATGATAGTTGTGGTCAAGAAACCATATGCGTGGGTCCTTGTCATCTTCTTCAAAGGGTACTGCAAACAAGACACCCCACTATCAGCAACAGTCAATGAATGACGATTCTTGTACCCACTTTACAATGCCAATATTATAAACCCTAAACCCTCCTTTTGGTGAGAAGAAAACTAAGGAATTCAAGAGAAAATTATTAATATACTCTTCGTTGACATGGCCCCAAAAATTATAAAATTATGAAATTAAGACGAGCAATTAGATAATGTAAAGTTGAGTGCCGAATTTCAATCATCAGCTACATCTTACAATATTCGTTTCCTTTTATTTTTCCACATTTTCTGAGCAACCAAAAGGAGCATCAAAATTTCAGATCTAAAGAGAATGAAGAAAGGGAAGAGAGGTTGTAATTGAACCTGCGTAACTGCTGGTGACATCAACAGTTCCTTTGAAAGAACTACTGAGAACTCCGATTACCTGCTTACGAGTGTCCTGGCGACTCGGTTGTAGTTGTCGACGATGCTGAGAGCTAAATAGAGATGGACTATGACCTTCTCGATCGGCCTGGAGGATATCTGCTGTGTCTTAATCACGTCCATCTGTATTTTGAATTAGCGGCAAAATCAGTCGTCTCCAAGCCCTAGCCCTAGCCCTAGGTCTCTCTTCTTCGCTTCTCCCGAATGCCCCTTGTGCTTCTTCCGATTCTCTCACTCCGTGAAAAAATTGGAATACAGGCGAAACCCACCGGCCAAGAAACCTTTTCCAAAGCTTCACATTGGGCCAAGTGGCTGCTCTCAAGTATGGGCCAATACATTATGGGTCTAATCAACCCATCACCTACGGCCCACTTCCTACTCATTAAAACGATTTAAAAGGATCTTTATATTCAGCAGCTATTAATTCGCATTGACGGTCGACCGATCACACCGGTCATTTAGGTATTAATCGGGCCGGGCTTGATTTAAACCGAGCTGCCATTTTGCTGGCCCAAATTCAAATTTCTATATCAAGCTAGCTCACTGCAAATTCTTTGATGCTGAAAAAATAGTTAAATTATGTTATGTTATAGTAATAAATGATAAGAAATGTATGTGAATTGAGAAAAGTTAAGGGCATGTTTTTACATTTATTTGATTTGTATTTCCAATGCTTAAAGTTCTCATGAGTATTAATAGATGATAAAATCAGATGCGAATTACAGTGTTTTCAGCGCTGCTTTCTGTGCGGCAGCTCGATGCCTCGTGCATGAGGCGCAGAGAAAACACCTCAAGGCATCTGGAAAAAAACCAAACACACGATAGGCATAATGCTTTTTTCGCCAAGCGGTTCATGCGCCATCGCCACACTTGAAAGAGTGGATGCGCATCGGGAGGCTTCAAAATGGTAAAACAAAAACCAATGCTTCATCACTTTCCTACCAAAGGAAAAAAAAACCGCTTTGGGGAGATTCGAGAAAACTGAACTCCTACCTCAAGCGCAGCGACCGCCGATCATCTCATTCATCTCCTACCTTCATCTCCGGCGATGCCACGCTCCTCTTCATCTCTTCATCTCATATCTCTTCAATCTCTCCCTCTCTTCATCTCTCCATCTCTCCCAAGCCCTTTCTTTCCCTTTCCCATCTCTCTTCATCTCTCACCCAAAAACAACCCCTGCTCCTCCTCTTTGCTTTTTAATTTTTTTTCTCTTCATCTCTCACCCAACACCAAAACAACTCCCGTTTCCTCCTTCTTTGCTTTTTAATTTTTTTTTCTGACTTCACCTAGTCACCCAAAAACAACTCCTGCCCTCCTGCCTTTTTTTTTTTTTTTTAATTTTTTTATTTAAGTCAAAGGGGAGAATCCCATATCTCTTCATCTCTCCACCCGAAAACAACCCCTTTCCTCTTTGATTTTTTTTTTTTTTTAATTTAAGTGAAAGGGGAGAAGCTTGGACTTGGAGCTCATTTTTACGGATAAAATGGGTTTCATCAATTTTTGTTACCAATTAAATCAATTTGATCATCCAATATCCAAAGAGCTATGCGCTCATTTTCTCTCGTATCACCTTTTTTTTAAATCAAACTACCACTCTTCTAAAGAAAATATTGATTTTTTAAAATTTAAACAATTAAATTTTTAACTTCATTCTTAATTTAAAAAATATTGGCATTTTAAATTTAAACCAATTAAATTATGAATTTCATTTTAAATTCCTCTAAAAAATATTGGTTTTTAAAATGTTAAACCACTAAATTCTCGAATTTCATTTTTTTAAATCTTCACCTATGTCTTGTTATTATTTTTTAGTCACTATATTGTTATATAGAAATGTGAATATTAGCGTTGGTGTTTTTAGAATGAGTTCCTCCCATTCAGCAATTCAAGAAAATGTTTTGTATGGAAATATGTTATTGAAGTTTCCTGAGCAACACGAGATGTAAATTTGCAATCAAAGATGCACTCGGGAGGGGTGAATAGACTACATCACTTCTATTTAACTTATCATGGTATGAAACCATGTCCCAAAGTTAGAAGTTAGATTGAAATGCAAAGATGCATCGTCAATTTTAAGGACTCAAAACTAAAAGAAAACGAATCGTTTCCAAGAATCTGTAGACATTCAACTTCACGCATGAGAGTTGCCTTGTCCAAACAATCAGGCCTGTGTGGAGTGGGATACAGCGGGCAAGGGGGAACCTATTTCTAGGACTCATGGATAAATTCTACACTTCACAACCTCATCAAAGATTTCATTTCACACGGCAAAGAAGAAAAGAGTTTAAGTGTGTAGAAAATTGTAGGGTCATAGACTAAAAGGTCTCCCATTCAACACCCAATGATCTCATCGATTCCCTGGCTATGGATGCCGCTGTAAATTTCAGTCTCTGTGGTTTGCTTCCATCTACGCATCGACCGAGGACATGGATTCTAAAGAAGAGGTGAATGACCTAAGTATCATTAGCGGAAGATCACAAAAGAGCTTGGAAACAATATGGATGTTCAATTATGTCGATGGTTGACGTATGGAAAGAGTAGGTGCTCCTATCAATTTTTGGTGAATAATCCTACTGCACTTGGTTTATGAAATCAATTGATGCTTGATAATAAAACGAATCGACGTTCAAATATCTCTACGACGTATTGAAGAAATCGGGAGGAGAATGTCAGGTAAGTCATCACCGGAGCAATGCCTCTAATTATGTGAATGCTGAAATGAGGCTTATGGAAAAAAGGAGAAGATCAGGTGGACTCTGTGTTGCACATTGCATGATTTGATGTCGAGGATATCGAAAGGTAAATGTTCATGATACTACACCCGTCGAGCTAAGCAAGTAGTGAAGTTCATATATAAGTACATACTTTTGCCCCAATTTTTGATGAGAACATTTACAAAAATCATGAACTTCTTCATTCAAAGAATTACACGGTTTACTACTTATTTACCTACAGCCTTATAAGCAGCAAGCTCAGCAATGTTCTCTTAGAAAAATGGTGTTCAAGCAAATGGGCTAAAACAGAAGGTGTAAAGTCATACGTGTTGTTTGATCCAAATTATACCCCATGTTGTTGCATAAAGACCACTTTCCATTAGTTAGTGTCTTGAGAGAGAGGTTGATTCTTTATATATTCAAATGCATGGGTTATATTTATGAGTCAGATGGATCTTCAAGTAAGGAGAAGATTGCATTTAATCAGGTACAGAGAGAAAATATGGCCCGATTTGGAGAAAATTGATGATGGACTCCTACACCCCCATCGACCTTACATGTAAAGATGTTACTATCTTAATCCTCAATCATGCAGATTGGGAGGTGTTCTCACTGTTGATTTAGGTGAGGAAGGGATTATTTGAATGCATGGATAGATGTTTGGATTATTAAGAACGCTTAAAAGTCGACATTTATTGACTCATTCGACCAAGCAATGCAGAATTTCGGGAGTCGTATTGCTACTGATTCTCTAACATTACAGTCCTACATTGTGGATGTTGGGTTCAAATACCAAAGTTGCAAAGTTCACTATTCGAGTCCTTAGCCTTACCAGTGCTTCTGGGATGTGAAAGAAATTGAGCACATTTGAATTCCAGAATATTTCTATTTTTGTAAATTTTTATACATATATTTCTATTTCAATGTTAGAGAATTTTATTTCATTTAACACACATACCTCTCTTTTATTTTTATTTGTAGATACATACAAAAAAAAAAAAAGAAATAGACTTGAACATCAAGGTTGAATGCTCTAGTGTATGTAAGGTACAACACTAGATCGAGAGAAACTAAGTCTAAGAAGAAAACAAAATGTTGATCCGATTTTGGTAGAGGAGATTGATTCTGGATGATGAGGATTGCGAGAAAGAAGATCCTCCTCCCCCTTGATCTTTGTCAAGCCAGGATGACGAAGAGTCTGCAATGTCGATGCTATTAGAGTTGTGTCATCCGACCTAAATGGGCCTCAAGCATCATCGAATCACATGATTTCTCTTCAAGACTCCTACACAAAAGGAAACATACTGAAGCACCAAGTAAGTACTCAAAATCAAGTCATAAATTTGATTAAATTTGACAAAAACTTATAATATTTATACCCACTCATAATTTACACAGTACAAGTGGAGTGAGGCAAAGGCAAAGAGAAGGGAGCTTCAATTGACGCCAATTGACGGGCATGAAGATTTACATGAAATGGGGATACATGATAGGACATTTTCCTACTTTTGATAATATCGATGAGGATGATGATGCCCTCTTGGAGCAGGAGGATTTAATTGAAACAATTTACTCTAGCTCTTATTTCACGATCAAGGTTACTTTTGTTAAAGTTTGAAACCATTAGTATAGTTGAATCTATTTTCATTTTATGACTTTGTTATGGTTTTTATGAAAAGAATAACTAAGACGTTTTTTTTTAAATAATTCTAATGAATTGTTTCATGTTTTTATTTATGCTATTTATTTTATATTTTAAAATATTAATTAATTATATATTGTGATGCTCAAAAAGCTTACGCCTCAAAGCCTCGAGGCTTACGCCTCGCCTCATGAATACAAAAACGCCTCGCCTTACGCTTTCGCCTTTTAAAACTTTGGAATTGAGAAAAATTAAGGGCATGTTTGGTTAATTTTTTTAAAATATAGAGAACAACATTTTAATGTTCTTTAAAAACAGTTATTGTTTTTTGAATTTAGTGTGTTTTGTATTTTTTGTGTTCTTCAGAACAAAAATAATTGGAAACTAAACATACTCTTCTTAAAAACATGAAACCCAAGCCAATAACACTCAACCAAACATTCCCCAACAAAAACATGAAACCTGCTTAAAACCGGCTTTGTTCTAAAAAGCAAGAACGGGGAGAAGGTAAGAATGTTTGGTTCCAAAGATTTTTTCTTAAAAACATGAAACCCATTTTCGATAACACTAACCAAACATTCCCTAACAAAAACATGAAACCTGTTTAAAAACTGATTTTTATTCTACAAAAACAAGAACAAGGGAGAACAAGATGCCAGAACAAAAACTGGTTTTTATTCTGAACAGGGGATTGATGTCAAAAACTGGTTTTTATTCTGAAAAAATTGGTTTGTTTTATTCTCATCACTAACCAAACATTCCCTAACAAAAACATAAATCCTGTTTAAAAACTGGTTTTTATTCTGAAAAAACAAGAACAAGGAGAACGAGATGTCAAGAATAAAAACTGGTTTTTATTATGAAAACCGGTTTAAAACAGGCTTTATTCGAACCGGGATTGATGTCAAAAACCTGCTTTATTCAAAACTGGCTTTTATTTTCATCATTTCTTGACAATATATTATCTCTAGAACTTCAATGCATGAACCTACCAACAGGCAACACGACAATAATTAAAAACAAACACCCTATCAATTTTACTATAGAAATCTTAAACCAAACATAACCTCGTTTCTGTGTGGTTCGTCCAATCGCCCTCAAGCATTTAAGCCGACATGAAGCCAGGAGCTACCCATTTCCAAAGACGAAAAAACAAAAGCATTATAAGATTAAGATTTATGTTTCACAAAAAAAAAAAGATCAAACGAGAAAAAATAATTTGAAGAAAAAGTGTTGATTTTTTTACCTAGAAAATGATTATGAGGAAAACAGAGATAGAGGAAAAGGATCATTGGATCAGATGAAGGAGAAGACAGGAAAATGCTGAGGATCGCTGCCGAGGAGCCGAACTCACGAGGTCTACGCAAGAACCGAAGAGAAGAGTTTCGCATGCCAAAAGCCAAAAACCAAAAGGAGAGTAGGGTTTGGAAATTGGAATGTTTGGATAACTTACATAAGGGTTTTTTTGTTGCTTTGGCAAACCGGGTCAAGCCCCAAAAATCGTGGCAAATTTGATCCGCTTTTGATTGATCGTCAAGCCCCAAAAAATCAATGTCATCCTGCTTCGATTAATCTAACTCGCCACCGGCGTTCAATTTGATCCACGCTGCCAATAGAATTGCAGCCCAAACCAACACCGATTTTGAGTCGGGCTCCGCTAGCCCAACTGGGCGTTTAAATCGCTCCCAGCAACCTAATGAAACATCAAAATGAAGCATCAAATTTCTCATTTTATGCTCTATTTGTACTTTGATGTCCCATTTCATGTTCTAATGTTCATTTTACCCATCCTGGCAATCAAAATTCAAAATGTAGACGTATGGACTAGATATTTTTCAGTTCGGGAAAACTATTTAAAGAATTGAATATAGTTGTAAAAGAAAAAATGACCGTTAAAGAAAGTCGTTGGTGACCCGCCACAAAATTGATGTCTCTTATTTTCTCTCTCCTCCATAGTTATTTCGTATCCAACTCGAGTCATCAAATGATGCCTCAATTTAATGCTCACCTTAAAAGATATTACATACATTAAATCGACATGCTAGCCAATTTGATGACCTTGCTTGATGCTTCAATATCGTTTAACTAACTCTCTTTCAAGTCTATCTATTTTTTCTTTCTTTAGTTACAAATATTTCACTTTATATTCTTTGATAAAATAAAACAAAATAAACTTAATAAAGATCATATCATAATAAATAAATAAAATGATCACCGCAGATCAATGTTGAAGTTTCAAAATCTTCTATGTCCATTTATAATTCAATTTAAATATTTGAAATTTTTTAAGTCTTTAAGATCTACATCATAAATTTTTTGCAAATCAAAATCTTATTATTCCATTTTTTTGAGAAGTCGTTAAATAATTTATAACGTATACTCTAAGAGCAACTCCAACGGGAGTTGCTATCAGGGGTGTTATCTCCATAACTGCTAAAATGGCACCCAAACCATAAAAATTCAGGCTCCAATGGAGATGGCATCAGAGGTGGCAAAATGTCATCCGAGGTTCAGCAAGGTCACATTCAAGAACTTTGGCAGAGAGAATCAGAGGATGAAATAGTACTGATGGCCACCGCTTGACAACGCCTCAACGGCTATATTCCATTTCAATTTCTATAAAATCACAGAGAATCAAAAGGGAAAGGAACTTACCTTGAATCCTTGCCTTATGGTGTTTTGGAAAACCTTAGCTTCCCTGCATCCCAGCTTCCCTGAACCCTAGCCCTTGTTTGTAGAAAGTCGAACCCTCGTTGTGCAGAAAGCCATTGAAGAAAGGGAGGAAAAGGAAGAAAGAAATAAGGAAGTGTTAGATAAACAGTAGCAAAAGAACGGTACGAAACCGGAGATGAACATAAAATGTTTAATGGAAAACAGTTTACTAAACCATAAGCAATATGTGAAAATGTTTGCATGAAAACTTAAAGTAATCAGAACCTATTTGGTGATCGTTATTTGTTTGACATAATCTCCCAAGCACAAGTATCATTTCGCAGCGAAGGCTTTGAGAATAATGGCAATTTGTCTCCCAAGATGAATGGACTCCCCCAAATGTAAGAAGACTTCCTATGTCAAGCTCGTCAACCAAACCGTAGCGAACTCCGCCTCTTCTCAAAATGTATGAAATGAAATGAATGAATTTAACATTCTTCAAAACGAGAAAAGTGTGGCCTTATATAGACCTCGCTCATGATCGTTGTAACGGGAGATGAACATAAATAATGGAAAACATTTACAGAACCATACTATGTGGAAATGTTTCGCATGAAAACTGAAAATCGAACTGCTTGCAACCGTCCAGGTCGGACACAATCTCCTTAAGACAAGTATTGTTCGTGAGCGGTGCTTCGAGAATAATGGGCATCATTTCCAGATGAAATGATATCCCAAATGTAAGAAAGCACTACGTTTAGGTCATTTAACCCGAATCGTATGCGTAATCCTTCACTCTCTTCTCAAATGTAAGGAAATGAAATGAATGTGAATGAATATATTTCGTATCGAGAGAAAGGTGTTCTTTATATAGTCTCCTCAAGCCATGACTGCTCTACAAGCCATGAAGCTTCGGGTTTATATAAAACGGCGCTGCTTGATGCCAAAAGGTGAGTTTGTTAGTTT
Source organism: Tetrastigma voinierianum (assembly GCA_016808115.1). Lineage (NCBI taxonomy): Eukaryota > Viridiplantae > Streptophyta > Magnoliopsida > Vitales > Vitaceae > Tetrastigma > Tetrastigma voinierianum. Next base: position 23,013 of record JAEQBH010009101.1, on the reverse strand, counting down.
CGAACCCGCCTGTTCTGGGCGGGCTAAGGCGTGGTGAACCAAGCATGAGCTAGGTCCCCTTCCACAAACCGGTGCCCCTGTACACAAACCTAACTACAAGCAAGCAAATATTCCTTTAAAAGTCTGCCTCATCCATGCGGGACAATGTGCTCTTTCCACAAAGCCTTAAACCTTAGCTACTTCATTTTCAAGTGATGAATTGAGGCAATTTCTAATTCATTCTTAATGGTTTTATAACTCAAGATATATTCTTCATCTCCTACGGAGGGAGAACACATTCCCATGTGGACCCACCGAAAAAGATTTGTGGGACTCATTGTAATCTTAGCTCAAAGATAGCTAATTTATTGTGCTCAAACCCATTTTTCAAACAGGAAGAAGACGAGTATGTTCAATTCCTTGCCTATTTAAATTGAAATTTTGATTTTTAAATTAAAACTACAAATTACTAATTTTTAAATCGATTATAAAATTTTATAATCGGAGCAATTACTCAGATAATTTTATAAATCACAATTCTTTAAATATTATAATTTTTTTCATTGATATATCAGTTTACTTTAAATCGACAAATTGATTTTTTTAAATTTAAATTGATAAATTGGATAATTTTTTAATTGATAAATTGCTCATTCTTTAAATTGATTATAAATTTTATAATTGATAGTGTGACACTCGATCCCAAAATCATTGACTACCCGTCAACTCCGCGAAACACCTCCGCACGTCAGCGACCACATTTCACGAAAATCAGAAGAGCCTCCTCTTTCAGACGAAATCTACCCAATACATCAATCGGGAGTATAACTTGTTCCAATCAACATCAATGACCACTTAGGTCTTATACAATATATTAGTGAAAATACCTCGGGGCTCCCTACATTTATACCACAAATATATATTCCATCTATCCAATATAATTGCACATGAGTATGACCACTTGGCCCATAAACCACTATAAACATATCAACTATGTAATTTTAGTTACAAGAGTTAATTATTTATCTTACACAACATATAATAAAAATTTAAAAATTTAATACATGTATACAAAATCGATGCCAAAGCCACACTGTAGCTTTCTTCTAAAGTGGCCTCTATGACGAGCCGTCTCCTCGTGCGCTCCCACCGAAAATACGTTCTATTGTGGTGAGTTAATGCTCGCACTCGAATCACCCTAAATGGGCCATACTCTTCACCTATGTAAATGGGCTACTCTTCACCTAAGCGCATATGCACGCCCAAAGAAAACACACATTCAAGTAAATGCATGATCCTACTTGAATGTCTACCTGAACAACTCATACCCCGAGTCCTCATCGACTCCCTCACACTTGCCTAAGCCACGTATGAGAAACATTATTTTTATCAAAGATATTTGTTATTATTTGTGACTACCTCTATATAGCAGAAAGTGGACTGTCTCCGATGTTATATTTAGTGGACTACCCTCCGATGTATATCAATTGGGCCGACTCCGACGATTGATATTTTATATGGAAACCCTCCAATAATTATTATTATTTAGTCAACCATCCGAAACCATTCTCTCTAGAATCACCTCATGCACTCACTCCTATTTTTTTCTAGGGTGCCCCAACAAGATACTAAACGCATTTACGTCAATTCTAATATAATTATATAACACATGCAAATATATAATCATGAATATATTCACATAATTTAAATCACACAAACACGCACGTAATTTCCTCACAATTCTTTACACAAAAATTAGCTCACTCGGGGCTAATTATCAAACACTACAACTAACTCAATTACTCAACCAAACACATTATTTCAATAAAAATTATTTTGTGAACACTATTTCCTGAATAGTGAAACCCTGGGTTACTATTCCTAAGAAATCACCAATAATCTGCTGGGCTCACTTAATGAACTCCGAATTTCACTCGGGCCATTTCCATTTTATATTAAACCAACACATAATTTATTCAATAAATTATCACACATGAAACCATAACAGTCCGTAGCAGCCCCTCACGACCATTGATTTCACAAATGGGTTTTAATAAATTCAAACAATTCGGTCCCAAGATTTGGGATTCGATTAAACCCGCCACTCACTACCAACTAACTCCAATATCATAAATACACTTAAATAAAGCTCAGAAACTCAAAGAGAGATGAACCTCACCTGAGTTTTTCAAAACTCCTCAAAACCGGGGCCCACGCGTAGGCCCGTCACAAGAGCAGCCAGCTTCCTGTCCCGACGAATCTCGACTCATTCGATCTCCAAAGAAACCTACAGAGAAGTCTCTCTCTCTCACTCTAAAATCACACCATTTTTGCCACTAAAATTCCCCTGCTTTTCACGTTTTCTCCTCTTTTCAATTTGAGAAGATGAGTACTATGCAAACTTTTGTCTTATTATCATTTAAGACAAATTCTAAATGACCATTTTGTCCCTTCTTTTCTCCTGGGCTGACATCTCTAAGACTATCTCGACCATTCATTTCATCATTTTTCTACTCATGCCACTTTCTATGGCACACACTTAAAGACGCCATATACGCGACTTTCACAGATCGAATAGCTTTTTTACTAAGACCCGAAATCGCGATGCTCAAAAACGTGCCTAATTCGACCGCCTCGATTTCTAACAATTCAAACGTAAAATTAGATTTCACGAGACGACCCCAACCCAGGTAATCCGCTTCACATCTGATCTAGAATAATTTCTTGAATTTTTACTAAATTACGATTCAGAACTCGAAATTACGATTTTGCCATTTTTCCAGAATCGGAATTTCTGGGTCTTACATTCTCCCCTCTAAAGGAATTTCATTCCGAAATTCCGACAATCAACACTCACATGCATACGCAACGCGTACCATACCATGCATGTAAATTCGACCAACCATACCTCTATCCCAAACAAGAGGCATAGCGGCCCATCGCCCTCGCGCCCCACGCGACCTCCACCCATAGCGCCATAGAACTCCCTCGACAAATTTCACTGGCCCAAGGCCCAAAACCCGATCACTGGCTATCCAAAATGCACACTAGTCCCTCCTCGAAGGTCCCATCGCCAACTCGGGACGGCCCCCAATCCACTACACGCTACCGGATCCGGGCGATACTTCCCAGAGCATGGAGACGTTGAAACACCTCGTGGACACCCCGACATGTCGGGCAGAAAACCAACCTGCACGCCATAAGGCTCATCCTCTCGAGTATCTCGAAAGGCCCAATGAATCTCAAGGATAGCTTCCCACGCTTGCCGAACCTGACCATTCCTCTCTTAGGAATCATCTTCAAGGAAACGTGATCACCAACCTCGAACTCTAAGGGTCGACGTCGTACATCTGCATAACCCTTCGCCGCTCCGAAGACGCCGTCAGATTGCTCACTCCTCCGAGGTGTTCTGACCGATCGGGACCTCGTGGATTTAGCTCTCTCCCACCCTACCCAACATAATCTGACTCCATACGGCCTCCCATACAATGCCCCATATGGCGCCATCCTCAGATACCTACCGACAATATTGTCAGAGGTGAATTCCACTAAGAGCAATCGCTTCCTCTACCCTTTAAGACCTGTGACGTATGCTCCGCAGCCTTGTCCCTCTAACACTTATATATAATCCACACAACATGTAACCCTACACAACCCCTGCTCAGTGTGTAAACGCTGACCTTCCCAAGGTCACAATCATTGACAATCCAATGGACCATCAACCTAGTCCATGTCATGAATGACATCCATATACCGAGTCCTTGCCGGCTCAACAATACCCAATGCAATTTCCAAAGGGGTATCCAAATCTCGAGTCACCCCCGACTCCTATCACTCAACTCTAAGTCTGTGTGATAACCTGACCGCGTGTTTTCATCTCGAGTCACCTCACTCTATCACTCAACACTAAGTTCGCGTGATAACTCGATGCTGGGTTTTCATCTCTCGCAACATAACTTTTCTACTATTAATCGCGAGCGCCTCTTGTATTCACACGTAAATTTCGATATCTCCCTGGGTCTCTTACACCCTAACCTGTGATTCTCACCCAAGGATTAACGACCCGCTTTCGGGCCTAACACACTTTAATTACTCTTCATTCCCCTAATCGAACTACGAGTCTTCAATAACTTAGTCCCAAAGACAACTCAACCCACACCGCCCAAGAGTGGTGAATGACGCATCGTGCACCCACACCCGACTTGGACGTGGGATGTCACCGTACCACGGTAACGCAATAATGTCATATCGTGACACCCCAATCCCGGTTCACCAGCTGCACTTCTGAGGATCACTCACTATAATCCCGACTTATCAGTCAACTCACCCTACACCCTAGGAAAACATCCATACCGGGCTTCTCTAAAGGCCTTAACCTCAAGCCCAAATCCATATCGTGTTCTGCATGACAACCCTGGCCATAAGGTCCCACCATCGACAACCCGATGGTCAGTTAACTCCATCCATGTCAAGACCGAAGATCAACAACCAATATGTCTACCAATCTCTGCTGTCCACCACGCTCACGCGCAACTCGACTGGCCCCTCACTCAACCCAGCCCCTCCGCCTATCTCGTGTCGGGAGTGTTTGTATAGCACTCGAAATCGAACCGGTTCCTCTCGACCCGCATCTAGCCAAAGGAGGAACGAACCGTGATACTCTCGTTTCACAGCCATCCGGATCAAGGCCAGCCCCAAAGTCCCGGGATCCCCGGGCCTCCGGGGCAATCCCATCTCACATGCCCAATCCTGGCCCTGGTCCTGAAACTCGTGTGAAGCAAAAGTCTTCTGCCTCTTCCCCGAACTAGAAGAAGGCTGATCCTCCCTCTTGCTACCAACACCCGCATCCCGAGTGCTCCGAGCATCCTCGATCTCTCTTTCCATACAATGGTCGCTCCAACCATGGAGTCCCCTGCCTCGTAGACAAAGTCCCACGATCCCGCCCGACGATAACTTCACCCCATTCTCAATCTCCTCGTAATACCCAGCCAATCCCCAAGAAACGCATTCCCGAAGATTGACATTCCCATTCTCCCAACTCCATTACTACCGACCTCTTCGTCGACCTGACACTCCCGATGCTAACACCACGTGTCCTGGGGTGGGACTTGCACCTCAACAAGCCAAAACTCGCACTCCATCGAACTCGGGCGCACACCGATGGTCTCTCAACAACTATAACACGATCCTCAAGTGATACTCATGCTCCCACTCTGACTGGGAGTAGATCAAAATGTCATCCATGAAGACTACGACAAACTGATCTAAATAGGGTTGGAATATCCTATGCATGAGATCCATAAATGCTGCTAGCGCATTCGTCAATCCAAAGGGCATCACCGTAAACTCAAAGTGCCCATAACGCGTACTAAACGTTGTTTTAGGGTTATCTATCTCCTAACCCTACCGATGAACGCTATGTAAGGTCTATCTGAGTAGACTCGCGCTCCTCTCAATCGATCAAACAAATCAATCCCTTTCTAGCAATGGGTACCGATTCTTGATCGTGAACTCCTATTCAACCGCCCGTAGTCACGTACGAAGGGTCTTGTCCTTCTTCTTCGCAAATAGAACCTAGCGCCCCATGGTGAAGTGCTCGCCTTATGAACCCTCATTCAGCAGGCTACTATACTGACTCTGAAGTTCCCCGTAACTCAACCAAGGCCATCCTGCGCGAGCCAGAGATGGGTGATGCACTGTGGTGCACTCAATACAGAAGTCTACATCCCTATGTGGAGGTAATCCCAGTAGCTTATCCGGAAAACATCCTCATACTCGCAAACCACCTGTGTAGATCTAAGTTTATCTCACCTCGTCCCTGTGTAAGGCTCGCTAGCCAACCCGCTAACCGGTCCCTAACACCCGACTCGATACCGCTCCGGGGCAAAATGTCGCTTGTCCCCTCGAAATACCACACGAGTATCGCCCCCGCTGCATGGCAACCCTCCTACGCACAATCGAGACCCACCCCGTGTCGTCACCAATCCATCCCCAAGACGAACTCGACTTGTCCATGATCCTCGTGTCCACTACGAGTAGAGTCCCCCGAGAGATCTCCAACTCGCAACTCGACATATCATCCATATCCTCGCCCTAATCCTAGGGAGAACTCACATACAAAGGCTCCTCTAAGGTCTCAGAGGTCCCTCGCTTCATTTCCACCATATTGGAAAGCCTCAATTTTTAGTTGGAACACAGCTAGTCTAATCCTAGTAGTGTCAAAAGTAATTTCCATAACCCTAACACCTTTCTCAATCAGATGAACCAATGGTCTCAAGATCATCGAATCTCCTCCCGTGGGAATGCCTGAGAATGATGCGCCTTAAACTTCTGGGGAGGTTACTAGACTTCCTCGACCACCGTCACGCTAACCTCGTGCGATGCAGCCGCCACACCTACACCAAAGGCCCCGGGTCGATCAAACACTGTGGTGCCCGACCGCACTCTTAGACGCCCCTATGTCCTCGTCCTCAACTAGCCATCTACACGCTTTAAAATGACAAGTTCATCTTCACGTAAAGATTCTACTCGCCTCAAACACAAATTTCGAGACATCATTCATACACATAAATCAAGCAGATATTATCGTCTTGCATTTACAAGTAATGCAAGGCAATCAATTATACATTTAAAACATTTTTATAAACAAAAATTTCATTTTTGAAAATTTTATTTTTCGAAAATTTTGTCTAATTTTATTTGATTTAATTTGATTTTATTTTAAAAAAATTGGAATTTAGAGTGATGAACACTGCTCTTGAACCGGTTCATGAACAAGAACAAAAATTGACTCAGAACAAGACTGGAAGTCTAAAACTCCAGTCAATTGAGCCGTGCACTAAGCACTCACCAACCAAACACACAAATACACAGTATCGTGAGCCGCAGCCGCCTGGCCGTGTCGCAGCCATGTCATGTCGCTGTCCGCGTGCCCGCGAGCCCCGCGCCCAGCGCCCCGCCTGCGTGCCCCGCCCCCCGCGCCTGGCCTGAAGGCCCCGCCAGCCGCCCCGCCGTGTGCCGCGTGGGAAGGATCCACACCCGACACCCCACGAACCCGAGTGACCCCGCACTCCAATCTGACAGAAACTTTTCCTCAAAACAATCAACAAAATTCATGAGCGAACCCTTTTGGTAATCCTTAACATATCTTTAGAAATAATGAGGAAGTGAAGTGGTAATTTTTTTTTTTTTTTTTTTTTTAAACACTGATTTAAAATCGGTCGTAGCTTCTCCTGCTTGACTCTTCCCAAATTTACAAAGCCTCGCAAAACATTTAAAAAACACTTATAATCTTTCAATTCTCAACTTTCCATTTTTTAGGACTCGTCCACAACCCAATTAAGCACACAACTCAATCAAGCACAATATATACACATATACATTTATTTAATACTTCAACCATCAAAACATTCAAAACTTCTTCAATTCCATGCGTACGCTGATAAAAAGATCGGGCTTCAGCCGGGACTTAAGCCGACCGGGCCACACTCGTCCACCGAGGATCAAAGCCCACGTAGTTCTTTTCAAATATATACATATATACAAATATACATGACAAAATAATCAACATATACAATATGCAAAATATTTATACAATGCGCCATTGCACGCCGTCTCCTCGATGGCTATTCGACCACTCGCTGCCAGAGGGTATTTCCCCACCTACAAGACCGCTCAGTCCTCGAAAATGTTTGTTGAAACATACTAAAAGAATGAGCTAAAGGAGCTCGTTGAGTGTACATTTTCATTAAGACAAAGATTTCAAAGATATATCAAAGTAATAAATACTATACAATTAAAATCAATTTATACCTTAAACTTTTCTTTTCATGGAACTCAGTAGTAAACACACCGGACCTTCTCGGTACCGCCCGCGAGGGACGCCTCAATCCAGCCATAACCACTACGTCGTGAGAAACTCACGCCATACAGGCTCGGGGCCATAGTGACTTATCACGCTGTGGATATTACATTAAACATCTATTTCCCTCCCTCTGTTAGTAACCTATAACTATTCCCTCTAAATCCCACACGCTTTAGCAGACTCAACCGATATCGCCATAACAGCCATATTGTGGTTAGGTAACCATCTGTAAGAAACATTTATTCAAAATACATTTATAAATTCATTTAAACTTTACTTTATCATTTAAAAAACACATATATATCGCAAATACATACGCATTTTTTTTACACGCTTTGTAAACTTCCATAACGCTTCTAACATATGCATACATATATAATTTAATATAAATACATATATTTAAGTTAAGATAAACATATATATATACTAATAACATAACATTTGCTACATTCTTATTAATATACATATATACATTTACATGAAACTTTCATTTTAACATTAAAATCTGGCCACTTCTTTTAAAACTCAATTTCAAAACATCATTTTTACACTCACCTGCTCACCGCTCAACTTCGCTGGCTTCCCGTCAAATTCCTGCTTTCCGCCCGATAGTCTTTTTTCTACATTTTTCAAGAAAAACCACAACTACACATTGACCATAACTTCCATTTTAAATCCACCATACACATTCATTTTCACCCAACCGCATCGCATTCACTTTAATCCCATTTAACTACACTTAAAAATACATAATTAAGGAAATGACCAAAATACCATTTTCTTTGCAAAATGACCTTAATGCCCTCAATTCAAATCCTTTTCTTTTCTAACCAATTCCAATGCATTTCTAGAGTTAATATTCACCCTAAAACACATGAAAATTACCAAACTACCCTTGACCCCTCTCATTTCCCATCTAAATATGCCCAAGCCATATTCAAATTTTGTTCTTCCATTTTCTTCATTATAATCACTCCAATCTAACGCTCATACCTCACTTCACTAATCCCTAACCAATTTCAACATGTCATACAAAATGCACCATCAAACCCTAACCATCACCTCACTTTATTTTTCAAACCCTAACCTGCAATCCATTTCTTCAACTTATATCAAAATCATCATGATTCAACCTTAAATACCACTAATTCACATCCATTCAAGAAGAAAATCAAGGTGACATTAGGGGCATGAAAAACATAAAATCAACTTTCCCACCAATGTAAAACTTACTTGTTTTCTTTGCTTTTCCCTTTGATTCCACTCAGCTCACTCTTGGAAAGCTTCAAGGAGTAAGAAAATCACATCCCACCTTGTTCCACCTTGCCTCGACGTTTTTTTTTTTCCTTCCTTCTCTTTTCTTTTCCTTTCTTTCTCTCTTTTCTTCTCTCTCTCTCTTTTTCCTCTCATGGTCGTGAGTTTCCTTTTCGAAAGTAAACTCACTTCTTGAATTTACATTTTGATCCTCACAACTTGCCAAATTGCACTTAAGCCCATAAATCTCATTGGTTGATGCAAAGTGACTTACACATGTCACCTTGTCATTGGTCCATTCTTATGAGTCACAAATCCACTAATCAATTATTTAAATCATAACTTAGCCATTAAGAAAGGTTTTGATTGACTCTCACAAGAAAATATCTCACTTATATTAGATTTTACTAAGTTTCGCCTTATACTGCTTTTATACCGATTAAACGTCAAAAATATTCTATGGTCGTCTAAACTTCAAATTGACCATGAAGATCTGGGCAACCCTTCACGGATTCCGGTGCTCGAAATCACCAACCTGGATTTAAAATCTGAAATCCTATTAAATAGCGTATCAATATTCGACCACGCCGGATCACCGGAAATTATCCAAACTTAATTCTCGCTTCACTCCGCTTCAGCTCTGCTAGACTCTTATGATTAATTCCTGACATTTTCAGATTTTTCTACCACTTCCGAAAAATTTCACACAGTCTCGAATTTCAAACCGAAATCACTATTCACTCAATATCCAATTCTCTCTCTAAATATCACCAAAGTCATAGGAACTCGAAATTCTTTAAAAATTCCTCTACAAACCCCTCCATCCCGTATAATAAGAAAATCACTATTCATTAGGCATTCTAAGTGAAAATTTTCGAAAATGTCACTTTATGCTCCAACGATCCGAAGCCGTCTCTAAATCGAATCTACCCTCGCTTCTATCATCGACCCAATTGGGCCTTTCAAAACTACTATTATAACATTCAATAAGGTCGGGCTCTTACAATCACCCCTCCTTATAAAAATTCTCACATCGAAATTAAAACATTCGTACCGCATCAAAGAGATGGATAATGCCCTTCATCCGCTCCTCACGTCCCATGTGCCTTTACTTCAGACATGACCTCCATAAATTCCTTCACCAACTTAATAAATTTTGTTGGCAACAGAACTTGCTCTCGACTGGGCCGAGGATCCGCACCGGTTCCTCTTCGTATAAGTCAAATTCTCCTCAGATTTCCACTAGTCGCCTGGTCATCACATGTGAAGGGTCCGGGTATGTACTTAAGTGAGTATAGCTAAACATGGAAAACACCGTAAATGCGATCGAGGCTCGCATGGCAACCCAATCGATGATGCCACCTCCCCAATCCTCTCAACAACTCAGATAAATCCAATATACCGCGTGGACTCAAATTCTTTCCACGCTTCCCAAATCTAGTACGCCCTTCCATGGGGAAATCCTCAAAATACCATATCCCCCCACCCGAATCCCCCAGTCCCTACTGGGCGATTGTCCGCATGTAACTTTCCGTCTGGCTTTGTACACCCGCCCATCCCTTATAACCTCACCTTATCACAAGTCACTTGACAATCTCCTGACTCCACACTTCCTTCTTCGCCTACCTCGGTCCTGAACAGACCGGAGTTCGACATTTCCATCCATAAAGAGTCTCATATGTGGCCATACTAATACCGGCCCGATAACCGCATCAGATGCGAACTCCATTAGGGGTATGGTGTCCCAGCCTTTAAACTCCATAACACATGCCCTAAGCATATCCCCTCTAAAGCTCAGAGAGTCCTCCCAAATCGCTAACTGGCTCCGTGGATGAAAAGTCGCACTGGCGCGCTAGCTGTTAAGGGCACTCAGAACCTGGGCCAAAACCATGAGGTAAACCTGGGATCCCTGTCTGAAACAATGGAAACCGATGCACCATGCGCCATCAACCTCTAACGTATAATCTAACTTATCCAAGAATCACGCCATTCCCGACAGGTGGAAATGGGTCGCTGGCCACCGGCCCACAATCCCATATCGTATCGCGGGCTACTCCGCAACGTGGAAGTCCTACCACAAACTATAGTGATTCTCTCCCATTTCCACCGGTGACTGAGTGATCGTAATAACTCAAGTGCTGATGTTCAAATTTTCACCTGCTGACATGTGAGACATCTGGAGACGAACTCTACACTATCCCTCTTCATACCCTTCCACCGCAAAGGTTCCCAGTATGATACATCCAGGTTTCCCTGATGCATATAGCATAAGTGAGGAATGAGCTTCCCTCCATAATCTCTCTCCCTCACATCACCCATCCGCATACACACAACCTCGTCCTACATGACCACTCGCACTCATCCTCTCTCAATGACACATCCCCTCACGCTTAAGACTTACTTCACCTCTCAACTTCACCATTTGTGGATCCCGAACTGGAGTTTCCTAATCCCGCTTCATCAAGACAGACGACATGAAATGTGACTAATAAAGGTTCCCGACCGCTGGCCTACCACACCCAAGGACCTCAATTATATGAGTCGAGGAAGACGCATCACCCTGGCGCGATATTTAACTCACGTCTCCTACAAGAGCATTCGCTACCACGCGCTCGCCTTCCGTGATGATATTCAATGGTACATTCATAATCCTTGATCATTAATCCATCTCCTCTGCCTCATGTTCGGGCTCCTTCGCAAACAGATAATCAGAAGCTCTTATGATCCGTGAAAAACCTATGTGGCACTCCGCGCAAGTAATGCCTCCATATCCGTAAGGCAAATACTACGGCCATAAATTAAGGTCATAGATGACTTGCTCATGCTTCTTCAATCGCTCTAGACATATGCAATCACCTTGTCATTCTACATTAATACACAACCTGTGACTCCTCGCCTCTAGAGGCATCACAACACATCAGGCAGCTTGTCCAACCCCGATGCGAAGTGTAAGCACCGGAGCCGAGGTCAATCTCCTTTCAGCCATCGAAACTCACGACAAGCCTCCGACCGTAAAAACCGCTCCTCTTCCTGTCAATCTAGTTAAAGGTGCGGCTATCTCGAGAATCCTCAACGAACTTATGGTAATAATTCCCCGCCAAACCCAGAAAACTCCCTTATCTCCGTAACACTCGTAGAGGCTCCAATTCAATATAGCTTCGACCTTCTGCGGATCCACTAAGACCCTCGCGTAAAACCATGTGTCCCAAAAAGCGACCTGCCGAGCCAAACCGGAGCACTACTAAGCTCAAAGTATAACCGATGTTCCCACAATGTCTGCGTAACTATCCTCAAGTGCTCGGTGATGTTCTTCTCCACTAACCCGGCACAGATCGATAGGCAGTCAATGTGTCACACTAACAAACTGATCTAAGTAAGGCCCTAAAAACTCGCTCATGAGATCCATAAAAGTGGCCGGGCATTCGTGAAGTCCAAATGGCATGACTAGAAACCCAAAATGCCCGCACCGTGTTCCTCAATGCTATCTGAAACATCCTCATCATGAACTCAACCGATGATAACCCGACTCCTCAAATCAATCTCGAATACCCAAATTCTCGTAACTCGATCAAACAGATCATCAATCCCTGAAGAGGATACCGATTATGTATCATACCTTATTCAACTCTCTGCATCAATACATAATCGCATGCTTCCGCCCTTTTCTTCACAAATAAAACCTGGCTCCCCAAGGAGACGTGTTTCTGGCTCGACGAACCCTCGCTGACCATTTCTTCCATCCGCACCTTTAAGTTCTTTCACTCCCCGCAGGCCATTTTTGCAGGCGCTCTCGAACCGGCCTGGCCCTGTGGCTAACTCGACCAAAATCAATCTCTTATCCTGGGGTAACTCGAAGATCATCCGAAACACATCCGGAATTCTCTCGACTACCGAATGTCTTCCAGCCCCACATCATCCTCTCTCACCTCAACTACATAAAGATACCCTGGATAGCGACTTTCGAGCATCTTCCCCCATCATTATAGACATCATACTGAGGACAATATCTTCCCTTACCCCACAAAAAGTAATCTGGGTTCCTCCAGCCTACATAACTTAACTTCTTCCCCGGGTTAAATCCATGGTGGCGTGATGTCGAGGACATACAACGAGTCCATCCCCAAGATCACATCGGAAGTCCCGATGTCCAGTCATCACTAAATCGCCCTAAACTCATGGCCCTCAATAATCACTCTACAACCCATGTATACTCTATCCGCTATACACCTCTTGTATAAGGGGGACCACCATACTACAATCCATGCCGAGTCAGATTCTATATTCACTCAGGCAATAAATTCTCGCGTAAATAAACGAGCGAGTAGCACCCGATCTATCAAGACATAAAGATCACTATCAAAAACTTGGATAGTACCGCATGACCTCTGGTGCTAAGATCCGGCTCCCACGGGTGACTGAAACACCCTAAACAGGTCCGAGTATCGTCCCAGATCCGTCCTCGAATATTGACCTCTCACCACTGGATCCCTCTGTGTCTAGTAAATGTAAATTGGGCCCCTTCCCGAGCCCCTCTCCGACTCGACCCCGACTCCTACTAGCACCGAACTCGCTTCTCGCCCCGTCTCCCCACTCCCGATCCACTCGAAACGACCAGGCACTCTTGGTGAAGTGTCCCGCTTGTCCGCATTTAGCAACCGCCCAGGCCTAACTCGCACTCACCATAATGATCTCTTCCGCACGAGCACACCGCGGCTTTCGACCTGGAGCCATTACTCGGCCTCGCGCCTCACCAACTCGGGCTAGACTGCGGCCCCCGACTGGCCTCGTCGCCACTCTGGCCCAGACCGTGTCTTTCCTCCCCTTAAACTACTTTACCAGAACCTCCCCGAACCCACGCCGACCCACCCGCTTCTCGTCTCGACCGGGGCGTGAGCTCTCGATTTCAACCCCATGCTCCTCTCAACCCTAATCGCAGCCTCTACTACCCGGGTCGCCATGCAGGGTTGTCGACGCCACTGTGGTCCTAATCTCTGGACTAAGACTCACAACAAACCTCTTGTCTTCGAAACTCACATCCCCTGAGCAACGACATATCCGGACAGCTCTGTAAAACCCGCTCATAACTGCCATGAATGTCCCCCGGCTTCCAAATTAAAGAACTCCTCAAATTTTCAGACTTCAGAATCGGGTCGGGAACAAACTTATCTCAGAACTTTCCTTGAATCGCGCCCGTGACACCCTCCGGGCATCTCCTCCGAATCAGCTCTCCACCACTTAACGCCTGGTCCCGTGAGGAGAAAGGCGTAAAAGCACCATCCGCTCATCTCAGACATCGTGATCACTGGGCACCCGCCATTTCCCTCTAACCATGACGAAGCCTTCCTGGTCTCCCAATCCATCATAGTCTGCGGCCTAAATTTTTGCCCCCATAGAAGCTTACAGCCCTGAGGTCGCTTGATAAGACCCAACTCCGATATCCCTCCCTGATTTCCCGGTCCCGCTAGTTAAGTCCCACTCGTATAATCCTTGTGGAAGATACTATGGGACCCCACCTTAAGAAGGAGTAACACCATGTATTAATTTAATACCTTAATTATACATATATATATATATATATATATATATATATATATATATATATATAAACCCGCAACAAATATAAATGAGGGCTCATAAAAGTTCAATACGAATATCAGAGCCGTCTAAGAGTATTTCATGGAATTTGAGGTGGCAAATAAGATATAGAATACTAATAAACAACAAACTTATTGCATGCAATAGAGTACTATGAACTCCATACAGAGAGAGTGGTGTCGAATCCAAGCAAAATAGGCCCTACGAACTCGTTTGGACCTAAGGGAACATATTAAAACAAACGTGAGATAATAAATTCAAGAGCTGGTATAGTTTATAAGGAAAATAACATTTTTTTATTTTCAAAGATTTCTTCACTCAAACCTTCCGTTCACTCTTTGTTAAAGTTCCCCGTTTAGAAACATTTCACAAAACCTAACTTTACCCCAAGTCCAATATATACAAATCATACTCAACAATTTAGCCAACACAAAGTTTCGAAACCATAACCTGAACTATGCACAACATAAAGCTAAGCATAAAGCATGTATAATCGCTATGTAACAGTACAACCATGAAGTGCATCAAAACCATGAGTATTAAAATAGTTATACCATATTTAGAAAAACCAACAACGCCCATACCACATACCCCATCATAAACCGGCTTGCAGCCGACTAATGACACTCAGTGACAACTAATGAACCTCAGGGCACCCGCCATCACGTGGCAACTAACAAACCTCCGAGAACCTCCGCTCCATCACGCGTGTCCTCTAATAAACCTCCGTGGTAAACCCGATCATCACGCGGGCAACTAGATTAAACCCCGTAAACCCGGCCATCACGTGGCAACCAATATAACCGTTCCCTTTCTCACATGTACTTTTCCCAACAATACCGTATTAGAGTCAGTCCACAAAATCTCACGATCCACCTTTTTAAAACAATAGTTTTTCAAGATAGTTTACAACTTCAATCTATGTACCCAAAATATCCAAACACCACCGACTCATCCATGAACACAGTAAAACTTTCAAATAGATAAATGTTGACAAAATTCACATGAAATGATAACTTGTTTTATATGAAACCGAAAAATCATGTTCGAACGCAACCAACCATCCGATCAAAACAAGATATATGTAAAGTATTAAATCATAATAGATATATCGAATATTAATATCCCAAATCATTTAAAGATATAAACCACTCACGCACTATGGGACGTCACCCCGCTCCTCTCCTCACAGGATCGTCTCCTACTCCTGCCGTGAGTGCTTGTAATATAGATAAAACTCCACTTTCAGCTCTAATAACCGAACCAACAACCTTAGGATGCCCTCGAAGGCCTTGTAATAACAAATAGAGCTATGAAAACCATCCAAATTGGACCCGACAAGTCCACCATAACTGTGCTCTATAGTCTCGATACCTAAAATCGCTTTTCACCCTGAATGATTCTCGAAATTGAACTGGCCCAATAATTCCTAAAAACATCCAATTTCACTAATAACTTCACTTTGCCAAATTTGACCAATTTGGGTACTCTATTTCACCCGACTTCAGAATTACCCGAACAACCTAAAAATAGAAAACTAACCAAACGACGCTCCAAAATTTACAAACCACATATCAATGGAAAGCCCAGCACTGTGAACTCATCAAGCATCTACTACCTTGGTCCAACAGTCGTGGTGGCCGGAAAACTCGATCCCACCGTCGGCCAACTTTGTTTTCGTCGTAACTTCCAAACGGTGAGGAATCTGCAAAAAGGGACCACGCAGATGAGTTCAGGGGGTCCAAAACAGAGAAAGGAGCCATGCGGCTCGGTGGCCGAAAATCGAAAATCCGACGACAAACCGAAGTGTACCGCCGCTGCCTTCTCCGGCCATCCCGACGCGTCCGGCCGCGGCTGGGTCGTGGAAATTTCACTACCGGATTTGACCGGAGGTGGCTACACCCCTAGGCCGGCCACAAGGTAGCACTAAGGGTATCGTGGCGCCTCCTGTCCACCTCCCACTACCGCATCGGTTCAAATGACTCCAACTGGGTCCACAAGCTCGAGAACTTTTCTAGGGTTTTTGGGAGCTCAAGAGGTGCTTGGGGGCTAGGTTTTGGCATCACAAGTTATGTTTATATAGGCCTAGGGTCGCCGGGTAAAAATTTGAAGATAGCTCGACACCAAAACACCGCCGCTTGAAATTACTCTGGGTATAACTTTATCCGTAGCCTGATTTTGGACGTCGACCGCCCATGAACTCGCACGACGAGGCCTACGAAATGGTGTCTTAGTAAACCCAAAACTATTCATTATTGAAAAAGTCAACTTTGGTCAACATATCAAGTGTTGGTCAAACCTGGTCAAACTTGGTCAAACTTGGTCAAACGTGTTTAAACTCGTATTATTTGGTGCTGTCACATAAATTGCCGTGAATGCAAGTATAAAAGTCGAGCCCATCCGCTCTAAAGGTATCCGGTCCCTCCCCGACCTAAAGAGGCGCGCGGTCCCGTCTCAGGCTGGCTCCAAGATAGGTCACTACATCAGGCGGAGAAACATATGCATCTCATCAACATATTCCCTGTGGTGGTACTAATGTCTCAGAGCTCTCCGGTATGACGGCCGACGACACATCGTCTGTGAATTTTAAAAATTTAATATGTCATGCATATATATTTCCAACCCACATAAATAATTTATGAAATTTTAAAATAAAACATTAAAATAATAATATGAAAATAAAATTTTCAAATCTTTATAACATTTTCTGAAACCGTGGCTCGATACCACGTTGAAGGATCCACACCCGGATTAACCTCATGAACCCGAGGGATCTCCCAACACTCCAAACTGATATAGAAACTTCTTTTCTTCAAACAATCAAATAAAATCCATGAGCGAACCCCCTTTACAACCTTAACATCTTGAAAATAATGCGGCTGGCGGTAAATTTTTTTTTTTTTTTTTTTTTTAAACACTGATTTCTCGTAAAATCTGTAGTTTCGTTTTGACTCTTCCCAAATTTACAAAACTCCGCAAAAACATTTAAAATTACTTCAATCTTTCAATTTCAACTTCCATTTTTAGACTCCCACCCACAACCCACCCAAGCACACAACTCAATCAAGACAATATATACACATATACATTTATTTACTTCAACCATCAAAACATTTAAAACTTCTTCAATTCCATGCACAGTTTTATAAAAAGATTGGGCTTGAGCCGGACTTAAGCCGACCGCCTACGTACCTCATCCACTGAGGATCAAAGCCCACGTAGTTCCTTTTCAAAATATATACATATATACAAATATACATGACAAAATATTCAACATATACAATATGCAAAATATTTATACAATGCAATCACAGACGTTGTCTCATCGATGGCTCGACTCACTGCGTAGGAGGGTACTCTACCGGCGCACCTGTCTCAGGTCCTAAAAATGTTTGTTGAAACATATAAGAGTGAGCCAGCTGAGCCTCAAATGAGCGTACATTTTCATTAAGACAACATTTCCAAGATATATCAAAGTAATAAATACTTATACAATTAAAATCAATTTATACCTTAAACTTTCTTTCTAATGGAACCTAGGGGGTAAACACAATCCTAACGGGGGCCTGTGCATCGACGGTGAGGGACATCAATCCGGGGCCATAACCACTGACAAATGCTGGAGAAACTCACGCTTTGCATAGGTTCCACCATAAGACCTTATCACGTGTAAGGATATTACACTAAAAATCTATTTCCCACTTCACTAAGAACCTATAACTATTCCTCTAAATCCTTGCACTCTTAAGGTACTCTCACTGAGCATTCATTGCTATAAGAGCTATATAGGGTTAGGTAACCATCAAGAAACATTTTATTCAAAATACATTTATAGTTCATTTAAATCATTTTATCATTTAAAACATATATATAATGCAAACATATATATGCATTTTTTACACAGCTTTTAAACTTCCATAATGCCTTAACATATGCATACATATAATTTAATATAAATACATATATTTAGGCAAGATAAACATATATATATATATATACTAATAACATATAACATTTGCTACATTCTTATTAATATACATATATAAGCATTTACATGAAACTTTTCATTTTAACATTAAAATCGGTCACTTTTAAAACTCAATTTTCAAAACATCATTTTTACACTCACCGTTCACCGCTCAATCCCGCTTGCTTCCCGTCAAATTCCCGTTTCTTGTCAGATAGTCATTTTCACATTTTTCAAGAAAAACCACAACTACACATTAACCATAACTTCCATTTTAAATCCACCATATACATTCATTTTCACCAAACCACATCGCATTCACTTTAATCCCATTTAACCACACTTAAAACTACATAATTAAGGAAATGACCAAAATACTCCCTTTTCTTGCAAATGACCTTAATGCCCTCAATTCAAATCCTTTTCTTTTCTAACCAATTCCAATGCATTTTTAGAGTTAATATTCACCCTAAAACACATGAAAATTACCAAACTACCTCGAATTCTCTCATTTCCAACGAAACATGCTCTGTTTATATCCAATTTTATTCTTCCATTTTCTTCACATTCTAATCACTCAAATCTAATGTTTATACCCACTCCTCACTAATCCCTAACCACTCACAACATGTCATACAAAAATGCACTATCAAACCCTAACCATCACTCACTCTTATTTTTCAAACCCTAAACCTAATCCATTTTCAACTTATATCAAAATCATCATGATTCAACCTTTAAATACCACTAATCTCACATCCATTCAAGAAAATCACAGATTAGTATGAAAACATAAAATCAACTTTCCCACCAATAGAAACTTACTTGTTTTCTGTTTTTCCTTGATTCCACTTGAAGCTCACTTGAAAGTTTCAAGGAGAAGCAGTAAATCACATCCCACCTTGCTCCACCTTGCCTCACGTTTTTTTTTTCCTTCATTCTCTTCTTCCTTTCTTTCTCTTTTCTTCTTTTCCTCTCACGGTCGAAGCTCTCCTTTTGAGCAAACCTCAACTTTGAATTTACATTTTGATCCTCACAACTTGCCAAATTGCACTTAAGCCCATAAATCTCATTAGTTGATGCAAAGTGACTTACACATGTCACCTTGTCATTGGTCCATTCTTATGAGTCACAAATCCACTAATCAATTATTTAAATCATAACTTAGCCATTAAGAAAGGTTTTGACTAGCTCTCATAAGAAAATATCTCACTTATATAAGATTTTACTCAGTTTCGCCTTATACTGCTTTTATACCGATTAAACGTAAAAAATATTCTATGGTCATCTAAACTTCAAATTGACCATGAAATATTCTAAGTAAATCCTTCACAGCTGGATTGTGCTCAAATCATCGAAATCGATTTTAAAATCATTAAAATCGAAATCCTGGACAATAGCGTATTATTCGAATTACGCTGATCGCCTCGAAACTATCCAAACGGACTCCGTTTCGCTTTGTTGCACTCTCCGATTAATTCAGACATTTTTTCGTATTTTCCCCACTCTCCGAAAAATTTTTTAGCGCAGTCTTAAATTTTAGTCCGAAATCACTATTCACTTCAATTCTAATTCTCTTCTAAATATCGCTTCAAAGTCATAGAGAATCGAAATTTAAAATTCCTCTGCAAACCCCTCCATCCGGATATAATAAGAAAAATCACTATTCATTAGGGTATCTGGTGAAAATTTTCAAAAAATGTCACTTTATGCCCAAATGACGTCCGAAGCGTTCTAAATTCTAATCTACCCTCGCTTTTATCATTGGACCTCTAATCAGTTCAAAAAATACTATTATAACATTCAATAAGGTTAGTTTTACAATACTACCAAGGCGCTCTCGCTACACGTACAGGCGCCTAAGTTCCCATAGAACCATGCAATACAGGTTGCGCTCTAGCGCCCAAATTCTCCGCTCCTGCCTAGCCCTCTCTTCTGCTACTGGAACAAAAATATTTATCCTCTTTTTTTTTTCCATTCTGGACCAGTTTGTCCAAAAATTTCTCAACCTCATGTTCTCACACTAACCCTAGTGTTCAACATCCTTAAATCTTATTAAAATTTTATTTCATTATCCTATGAACCAATAAATTTATTAAAATTTATTTTTTTTATTTTCTTTGTTCCAGTTTACTCACTGTAAACTTCTAAACTTTTCCAACACTTCTATGTATTAATTACTAAGCACACAAACAATCATAACACATACAAATCATGTTATACACGCCATTCATCAATTAATCACATGATCACACACAAGACACACATGCAGTGTTCTAGTTTTGTCCCGTGCCTTACCAGGGTAATCTTGTACCTAAACTCACCGAACCACACCTGGTGATGTTCTTACACCTCAAGACTACACCAAGCCCCAACCCCTTAAGCCCAACCCCTCAAGCCCCAGGTAGCCGTATACCTAAGCTCTGATACCAAGTTGTGACACCCGATCCCTTGGGGTCCATCGACTACCCGCCAACCCGCTGGAACACTTCAGGATCAAATGGGTGACCCGACATTTCTCACGAAAATCGGCAAAGTCTCCTTTGTACGGAGCCTCTATCCAAATACATCACCCAAATATATAACTCCGTCCTAATCAACATCAATGACCACGCAGGGTCTCTTATACAACTATACAGAGTAAATGGACCTCTCGGGCCCCCGTATTTATACTCACAACATATATTCCATTCATCCAATATAACTGCAACATGAGTAAAACGCCACTTGGCCCATAAAACCATACTCATAAACATATCAACTATGTATCATAGTTACAAGAGTTAATTATTTACTCTTACACAACATATATTAAAATTCTAGAATTCTAATACATGTATACAAAATGATGCCAAAGCCACACCCCGACTTTCTTCTAAAGCGGCCTCTATGACGAGCCGTCTCCTCGTGCGCTCCCTGTACCTGAAAATATGTTCCCTCGACAGGGTGAGCTAATGCTCAATAGTGGAATCACCCTAAATGGACTACTCTCCACCTAAGTGTATATGCAATGCTCCAAAGAGTCATGAGCATTCAAGTAAATGTACAGATCCTACTCAATGTCTACCTGAACAACTCATACCCCGAGTCCTCACCTACTCCCTCACACTTGCCTAAGCCACGTATGAGAAACATTATTTTTATCAAAGATATTTGTTATTATTTGTGGACTACCCTTTGATATAAGTAGTGGACTGTCTCCGATGTTATATTTAGTGGACTACCCTCCGATGTATATCAATTGGGCCTACTCCGACGATTGATATTTTATATGGACTACCCTCCGATGTATATCAATTGGGCCGACTTCGACGATTGATATTTTATATGGACTACCCTCCGATAATTATTATTATTTAGTCAACATCCGAAACCATTCTCTCTAGAATCACCTCATGCACTCACTCCTATTTTTTCTAGGTGTCCCAAAGGCATATGGAAATGCATGACGTCAATTCCAATATACTTATATAACACATGCAACATATAATCATGAATATATTCACATAATTTAAACAACATGTCATAATTTCACAATTTACACAAATAATTAGGCTCACTGTGCTAATTCATCAAACACGAAAGAATTCAACTCAATTACTCAACCAAATCACATTTATTTATCTTAGTTTAACACTATTCTCGGGAATACTGAAACCCTGCTTACTATTCCTAAGAACACCAATCATCGGTTCACTTAGTGAACCCGAATTTCACGGCCATTTCCAGTCTTATACAAACCAACAAATAATTTATTCAATAAATTATCACACATGAAACCATAACAGTCCGTAACAGCCCCTCATGGCCATTGATTTCACAAATGGGTTTTAATAAATTCAAACACCGGGTCCTATGATTTTGGGATCGATCAAACGGCCACCACGCCCCAATCAACTCAAACACTCATGTGTCACACTTAAATAAAGTGTAAACCCAAGCAGTGACGAAACTCCCCACCTCAATGGAGTTTTTCAAAACTCCTCAAAATCGGAGCCCATGCGTAGGCCTCGTCGCGTAGAGCAGCTTTGCTTTTTGTCTCGACGAATTCCGACGGTCGGATCACCCGTAAACCTAGAGAGAAGTCTCTCTCTCTCACTCTAAAATCACACCATTTTAGCCACCGTAAGAAATTCTGCTTTCTAAGTGTTTTCTCTCCTCTTTCACCTGGTATGATTGTTGCTACGAAATCTTTGTCTTATCATTTAAGACAAATTTAAACGACCATTCATTCATTCTTTTCACGCTATTTGACATTGACTATCTCGGTCGTCTATTTTCATCATTTCTCTACTCATGCCACTTATGGCACATGAGTACATGTTATATGTGACTTTTGTTGCATCGAAAATCG